>JAHPZR010036814.1:0-18243 GCA_019787425.1 Platygyra sinensis
TCAAGCGATTTCAAGCTGATAGGTGACATAACTATTCCTAATCATCCACTGATACTTCTCTGTTAATAGAAGGTAAGCAGGCAGATCTATAATATGCATACAGAGCCATTTCATTTCATCTGCCTCTGATTTACCCTTCCGATACATAATTTGAAGCTGTACATCATGATCACGCGAATTTTTGCAGCAAGGTCATGCAAAGCTAGAGTTCGAAGCTTATTCTATCTTTCTATTCAGCCAGTCACGAATATAAGTGAAATAAATCTACTAGCGTTCTATCACGAATGCCGTTCTCTGATTGGCTACGCTACTTACTATCTATTCTATGATAGATAGTGAGTAGCGTAACAGTGTGTGCTTGTTAACAAAATGACGGCCGTTTCTTGGCGTTTTCGAAGTGTTGAGAAGAGGATTTGGATTAAGTTTTGAACAACTAGTAGATTTATACTAAAACAATTAGATTATTCGCTCTCGATTTCTATTGCGCAGTAGTTGACTGGGGCTGTGCCCTCATCAACTATCATGCGATAGAAATCTCGAGCTCATAATCTAATATTATTGTTAAATAGACAATAGACAAGCAAAAGCTGCAAATATTTTCTTTATGAAAGTGAGACCTGCTGGAACCAAGGATCTTGGCTGGGAATATAACCCATTTCTGAATAAGCTACTCAATACGGGATACAAGGGTGTTTCGTTGATCTTAGAAAAGGAATTCGGAGGTTGTCTTTGCTTAGCACTCTCAAGTAAAGGTAAAGTCTGCAGCCCATCAGGCCAGAGCTTATCCCGGTTTCCATAGCTTGAGGTGGCTAGGAGTCTTCTACTCCCCCCTGGATGGGACGCTAGGCCATTGTAGGGTTACTCCCAGCATTAAGTTCACTGGCACCCATTTATACTCCTGAGTGGAGAGAGGCACTGTGAGATTGACTTGCCCCAGAGCACAATAAAGCTTTCCTGGTCAGGGCTCAAACTCGGACCGCTCGATCCAGAGATGAGCACATTAACCATGAGGCCACTGCTTCTCACATAGGATGCAATCATAGCACCCAATAGTTGGGCTATTATCATGATCAGTGATGTTTGGTGCAGACACAGAAACAATTCCTCTCTAAATTTTCCCTCATTCTTTATAAATAATTAAAGGTAAGATCTGTCTTTGTAGTTTAACCTTAGCAATAACTAAATGCAGGTAAATGATCATGTATATTTTATGTCAAAAGATACTAGTACAGTTGAACCTCTCCATATGGACACCTCTCTAATACCTCTTCTCATACATTTCCTCTAAAAAACCTCTTTAATGTGGATCCTCTCTAAAATGGACCCCCAACGGACCTCAGACACTAAATCTCTGCCCTCTTTATTATGGAAACTCCAGCAACCAGGTGTCGATAATTTGCGGCAGTATGTAACATTTCTTGTCGGCGGTTACACAAACGTTGACACTTTATCATAATTACATTCAGCAATACCAAGACCAGAACATGTCAAAATTTTAGTTTTCAAATCTTACATGTTACAAATGCAAATACAATGCAGAATTAAAAGTGACATCATCACCTAGCTCTAATACAGACACTTCGTTCTGTCCCTCCAGTGTCTGTATTAGAGAGGTCCGACTGTATCAATAAATTTTAATTTCCTACTAAAATTAATACTAAAATATGACAGAAGGTGATTTGCTTTTACTGTAAGTTATATCTCATGCATAGGTCAAGCACTAGCAGGCAGACATCTGCTTCATGTTTTGTTATCGACGGCCACCTTAACTTGTCATCTGGTCGTATTAAAGCTGATGAAGTTCACTTCATTGTGCTGTTCTGAATCTTTTACATTGGCATGGTGGCAGTGTTAATAAACCCGAGAGTTATCTCACTAATCCAAGCAACCACTACTCAATTTATCCTTTGGTTGAGTGAACTCAGAGCAGCACACCTCTCATCTAAAGGAAAGTATAACTTTACTGTTCCTTTACATAAACTATGTGCCTCAAGGTTCAGACAGCCTCCTCCTTGTCCTTCTTAAAAATCATCCCTGTAGCCTTGGGCTTCCAACAGGTGACCCAAGTCCTGATAAGCAGGTCACAATGACCAACACTTCCTAAGCTCATGTTCGTGTTTACCTCAGGAAGACCACATGTTCCATCTCAACCTAACTGGTTACAACAGTGCTGCCAGCCCCATTCAAGGTACAGTCGACATTGGTCTTGTACAGCCCCCTCAGCTTAAAGGGTGCATCCCTCAGTAGCCACACAACCAACTTGAAGAACTTCATGCAAAGTTTGATGAACTCGAGGAGGCCCAGGTCTCCTGTTGCCCTGAGGATCATGGGATACCTGTTGAATACCTGAAGCCCTCGGGTGGGCACTATCTTAATTGTGACCGCTTACACCAGTGTCCCACTATACAGTAAGCATCAGCTGCCCCTTATGCAAGGTTTCAACACTACTCTGTGTGCCATCGCTCTCTGGCAAAACCTGATCAAAACCAGTCTCACACAAGCACCCAGATCACACTCTCTCAGACTTCCCGAAGTATTGTGGAATCTGTGTATACACCAGATCAGCATTGGGAATGCCTAGTTCCAATACTGCATGTTTCATGTCCTGGGTAGCCTCCTCCAAGAGGGCTGCTGTTCCAGATGATCTTTACTGTAGCGATGATTCACCCTAAGCCCTCTTGACCAACTGGAGATGGCTACTCAAATCCCTCACCATCTGTACCTCACCATTTGCCCAAAGTCTACCTCCATCTATGGCTATATCTGGTCCCAAGGATGTCTGTCTGCCAGTCCTCACCATATCGCTGAGTTTTCATCATGCAGCATGGTCGAGTGGTTAGAGCGCCGGATTTGAAATCTGTAGGTCGCAGGTTCAAATCCTGTTCTGACCACTAGCTGATGTTGTTCTCGGTAACCCCGAGTTTAACTTCTCGGCTACGCTTGTAAATAGCCAAGTGGACTGCCTCCCGCCAGTTGGGATTCTTAACCTAGTTATGTTTATTTGAATATTAATTTATCATTGTCTGTTTGCATTGGTCCTGAAAAGCCCCAATGGGGAGTGGCCAACTACCTATACACATATACACACACATACACATGCCTTCCTCCCCAAAGTGTGAAAGGTCTTCGTTCATTTGTGCCGTGGAGAATTCCCAGCCAGTCTTGGACTGATTTGCTTTTTAACGACTGTCAGTCTTGAAACGCATGGTCTGAAAAGCAACCTACGATCCGACTTACTCTTCAGTAAATGGAAGACTCCATTGTGCAGAGCACCTCAACCCAGGATATCCTTGACAGTAAGTCCAGTCACCCTGTCTCCACTAGGTCAGCTTGATTACAGATCCAAAACGATTGTCCCAGTCTCCGGAGAGTTCATGCCCATCTGAAACAAGGCACATGCCCATCAACGAAACTTACCAATATTTGTGATGTCAAAGGCTATCTCAGCTGTACATCCATTGCTTAAGATGCAGTTCTCATGGTCAAATGCACTCAGCTATTTGTTCCTGTTACCAAAGCTATCATATTACCAGGCCTCGAAAAATATTTGAACTCCACCTTGCCCGTTGGGCAAGTAACCCTCAAATTTTGTTTGCCCGGGGCATTTCCCCGCTTGCCCAAGCTTTCAGACTCATTAAAAATTCATGAACCCAAGAATGGAAGTCAAACTACTGGCATGTTTTAATGTAATAAACAGTAACCCATCTTGACTGTAGTCCACTTAGTGCTGATCACTTTGATTCATGTTAACATACTTCCTAGTTCCTGCATTACACGCTGGGTATCTTTGTTAGTATACAGCGTTGAGTCAATTTGTTCAATTCCATTTCATCCAAGATCGTGTTGGACTCCTTGAATGCTCACCTGCATCTAGTCTAGCTCCACGAAATCATTGTGAAGAGAAGCGGGAGAAATACGTAACACGCAGAATTAACAACAAATCACCTTCCCACTTCAGTTTTGACAAAATGCAGGTGTAGGCACAGTGTCGAATTTTGAAACGCGGGAAAACGTCTTTGTTTAAAAGAGGCACTATTCTTAGTCATCTCCCAGCCATTCTGCAAGTATTTTGATGACTTACTTAATAATATGATGGGAGGCGCGGTGGCCCGATGGTTAGTGTGCTCGACTCCGGAACGAGCGGTCCGGGTTTGAGCCCTGGCCAGGGAAGTTGTGTTCTTGGGCAAGACACTTAACTTTCACAGTGCCTCTCTCCACCCAGGTGTATAAATGGGTACCGGCGAATTGTTGGGGAAACCTAACAAAATTGCGGGGGAGTGACCTGTGATGGACAAGCATCCCATCCAGGGGAAGTAGAAATACTTCTAGCCGCTTCATGCTACAGAAACCAGGATAAGCTCCGGCAGCTATGGGCCAGGCTTGGCTCTAAGGCTTCACTTTTTTTTAAATAATATGACACCCTTCATTTTGCGCGGCGTCCAACTTGCATGTTCGCCGAAAACAGAGATTTACCTGGATTTTAGCATAAAGAATGCTGGCTTCGTTTCCACGGAAGAAATACATGTATGTGACTTCTCAATTTTCGCAAACAATTTCTACAGTTTTAATTAACATGTTGTTGAGTTAAGTTTTGCACTGAGAAACTGAAAAATGCTCGCAGGAAATTGCTAACATTAAGAAATAAATGCATCACTTTTGTTCCCAACACGGCTATTTTTATCTTGGAAAGAAATTTGATCAGGGCAGATTTTGATCACGTGCTAGGCAACCACTTCTGAGCTCTGAGCGCACATCACGTAATCAACAACACAACGCTATAAATCATAATTTTTCGTCAAGCTCATCTAAACTTTTGATTACCCTTGAGTCTAAAGCTTATCTTTCCTTCTCAAAATGGTTATCAAAAATTTAGTCGGTGAGCAGCTTGCCTGGGTCCTTGCCCATCGGGCAAGGAAGGAGAGAAAGTTACTTGCCCAAAGGGAAAATCTACTTGTCAAGGACGACTGGACGGGGTTTTTTTCGAGCCCTGATTACCCCAGCCCATACTGGATGGCCTTCTCACTGCTCTTTGCATAAAGCTCAACACCCATACCACCATCAGTTTCTAATGGTGCTTCAAAGACAATTCTTCACTCTGGACAATAATGACACCATTGCCCATGTGACACCCGCCTGTCAAACTTTGCCTTTCTTCTTATTGTTCCAACCACTTTGGTCTACCAGTTTTCTGATGACCCTTCTGAAGTTGTAGAAGTATTCTTTGCTACTGACTGTTGAAACCGTTTTCTCTGGAGTTACGTGACATCACACAGGAGACTGAATATGTAATGAACTTGACCCATGTGACCTGAGTGTGTTCACTTTAGTGAGTTGACTGAAGTTGTCGATCGGGGACAACAGATTTGTATCGGTAGTTTTCTGGAAATACAGTCATTAAGGTCGTTGAGTTGAATCAAGTTGATAGTGGAATCAACATTTTTGGTCCCTCGAACCGGATTATCGCTTTGGTGAAGATTGTAGATGTCTTTGGAGTCGACATCTTTGGAATTGCAAGAGTGAAGTTTTGCCGCATTCGGAACATCGAAAAGCAAATAAGCTTATTTGTGTTGTCGGAAGAATGGAGGAACTAGAGAAGCTGAAAAAGGATAAACGGTCGCTTAAATCAAGTCTAACCAAATCTTTGAACGAGTTAGCTGTGGAATTATCGTTGGAAGCACCGAAGAAAGAAAGAACTACGGAGAGGTTGCAAGACATCGAAAAGAGACGGGACGAATTGCTGGAACTATTGGATAATCTTCAAGCCTTGTACAAAGAAATGAAGAAACGACGGATGCAGCCTCGATTGAGGAGGAAGCCGATGGTATAGTGGATCGTGTCGATAGCGCAAACGAGTGGAGCTCGGTTGTTTTTAGCGAAAGGAGCGGCCAAAACCAGTGATGTAAATTCTAACGCCGAGAAGAAGAGCGGGAAATCGGAGAGCACATGTGCGAAGGATGGTCACGTGGTGGACCCAAACAAGCAACTCGAGTGAATTCGAATTCCTAAGTTTTCGGGCGACAAGATGAAATATTCGACTTGGTGGGCCACGTTTTCAAGCTGCATTGATGAAACATCTTTGTCACCACAATTTAAAATGTTGCGGCTGGAAAGTTGCTTGGAAGGCGAGGCGGCCGAGACGGTGAGAGGATTAGGTTATTCGTCGGAAACTTACAAAGCAGCGAAGACAAGATTGAATCGAAAGTATGGAGGAAATCGGCGACAGGTTCAGACGCATATTGATGAGCTAAGAAAGTTGAAACCTATAAATGCAGAGAACCCTCAAGAGTTAGACCTAGTGGAAAGGACAGTTGTCACCTTAAAGGAAAACAAACAGAACTCGGATCTTGAAGGGGGAACTTTAAATGCTATTGTGCTGGAGAAAATTCCCCAATCTCTCCTCAGCCAGTACTACAGATGGATTAAGGAAAAGGGAAAACTGGAATCCCTCAAAGAACTACGTCAATGGGTAGCTGAAGAAGCCGAATGCCAGGTTCAGGCATCGGAGGTAAAGCATGGAGTTTCTAGTACAGGAGGAAGGCATGTTAAGGGGCCTCGTTCAAGAAGAAGAAGTGGGAGACAGCGAAAAAAACTCGGTCTGTGTTATCATTGCTTAGGAAAAGGGCACCTGAGTGAGGCATGTCATTGGAGAAGAGAGTGTGGAATTGACGGGTGCAAGGAGCATCACCACCGCATACTTCATCAGGAGAAAAGCCCTACCATCTGATGTTGATGGAAATAAGTCCACTACACATGAAACTGTAAAGGAGTGTGAACAGCAAAGAATCGCCCTTCACACTGTTCCAGTTATTCTGAAACATGGAGCCAAGCGGTTGCAAGTTAACTGCTTCTTAGACGAAGGAAGCGATATGACTTATGTCAACGAAGATGTGGTGGAAGAACCTGTAGGTTTGGAAGGTAGGAAAGAGAAAGTAACTATTCATGTCGCAAATGATCAGAAGGTAGATCTTATGTCAGCTACTATGGGGATTGGATTGGAGAGTTTGGGTGGTAAAGTAGACACTGTTATTGTAGCAAAGACATCAAACAGTATCTGTGGAGGCATGAAACCTACCACCTGGCTTCAAATAAGAGGTCAGTGGAAGCATTTAAGGGACATATCCTTCCTTCATTGGCTCCGATTACAATCTGCTATTTCCCATGAAGGAAGTTCGTGACGGTGATGGTGAGCCTAGTGCCAGACTTTGTCCACTAGGGTGGACAGCTTTGGTACCATTGATCTTTATAAGGGACATGGGGCATGTAACACAGGATTCCTTCACACCTATCGGATGCAGAGGTTGGACAGTACGAGCAGAGGTTGGACTTAACGATTTGATGAAACAATTTTGGAGCCTGGAGGCTATTGGCATTACCCCTCAAGTGGATAGACAACTGACTCCAGATGAGAAGCTAGCCGTCAACAAAGTCAACGAAACCTTAAGATTCAATGGAGAGAGATATGAAGTTGCCGTTCCTTGGAAACATGATAGACCACAATTGCCATCAAACTGGCAGATGGCTGAAAGGCGCCTTCGATCAGTTGAAAAGAAATTGAAGCAGGATGAGAGCCTCGCATGGGCATACCAGTCAGTAATCGACGACTACAAAAGCAAAGGATACATCCGAGAAGTTCCTGAAGAGGAGCCTAAACCTTCATCAGAATGGTTTCTTCCACACTTCCCGGTGGTTCGCCCTGAGAAGGCCACAACCAAAGTTCGGATCGTATCTGATGGCTTGGCTCAGCAAGACGGAAAGAGTTTGAACACTGAATCGCTACCAGGTCCTAAGTTGCAAAGTGACATTGTGGACATTTTAGTCAAGTTCAGAAAGGAATCATTTGCCTTAGTTGGTAATGTGACTTTAATGTACCATCAACTAATTCTCAGACCAGTTGACAGGCCACTGCACAGATTTCTGTATAGGAACTTGGTCTGTGAAGATTCACCCAGGGTGTATGAATTTCAAAGGTTTATTTTCGGAGGATGTTATTGCCCATTTTGTGTTCAATTTGTTTGGCAAAAACATGCAGAAATTAATATGGATACTTACCCATTGGCAGCTAAAGAAGTCTTGGAACACTGCTACATGGATGACCTCATGTCTTCAGCACCCACGGTTGATGAAGCTAAAGAAACATGGAGGCAGCTGACTGAGTTAGGTGACCAGGCTGGTTTCCACATTCGAAAGTGGTTATCTAATGATGTTGATGTGATTACTGACATCGAAGAAGAAGACAGAGCTTCTGAGATAGACTTGGAGAAGAGAGAGTTGCCAACAACCAAGACCCTAGGTGTCCTGTGGAGTTCTACAGATGACAAATTCTTCTTTCAGCACTCCTTTCAGTTGGATGGATTTGAATTCACCAAAAGAAATGTTTTAAAGAAAACAGCTACAGTGTACGACCCATAAGGTTTCTTGACGCCTAACATAGTTAGATCGAAGTTGTTGATGCAGAAAGCAGGGTTAGAAGCAGGGACATGGGACAATTTGTTGCCAGAACACCATCAGCAAGAATGGATTAAGTGGTTTCAAGAGCTGAATGACCTTGAACTAGTGAAAATCCCAAGGTGTTTGAAAGATCCTGTGGCTGAGGTGGTAGAATTGAGCATCCGTACATTCACTGATGCATCGGAGAATGCATATGCAGCTGCAGTCTATGCACGTCATGTGTATGAGAGTGGTGATGTTACTGTTCAATTGATTGCATCAAAGTCCAGGCTTACACCACTGAAAGCTGTGAGTATCCCCAGATTGGAGCTCCTTGGTGCACTCATCAGTATACGACTAGCAATGCAAGTTTGCACAGATGGGGAGCCTTTCCTGTAGTCCCTGCAATGCCTCCCGCCCCAGTCCATCCAGGGTTGAAAGCCAGCCACCTTGAAATTCGATAACAAGCCATTCTCACTGTCAGCCTGTGATGGCATGACATTTGGTGTCTCCATCTGCACACTGTCTCCTGCTGTGTTCCCTGAGGAGCTGTGCACTAGTGTCATTTCTGCTGACTAAACATTGTGTTCACCCTCCTGGTCCAAGGCCTCAAAGGCAGTGCAGACCTCCTTCATACTTAAATGACTAGAACTGTGATTTAGTGCTAGGTTTATCCTCTAATTGTTCTTCCAGACACCATGACATTATGTTAGTTTGTTTTCATCTATGATTAGTTTGGTTCATGATCCTTATTTTTTTATTACATGTGTACTTGAGCCCACTGAACAGAGGGTTAGCTAGTTGATTTTCCCTTTTAGAAGGAAGAAGTGGTTGTGCCTGCAGGCAGTGCCTGCAGTTTTGTGTTGTGTATTTGCATGAACATGTCAGCCTCATGTTTTGTTTTCGAGGACCATGTTGTCCTTTGGTCATATTAAAGCTGTTGAATTTCACTTTGTTTTGTTGTTCTCATTCTTTTAACACTCTTGAAGAGTGTTTAATGTGGACTAGTTATGGAACCATATGGCCCATTTCATCATGATACTGTTTGTCCTGTTGTTACACTCATTCCCATATGCAATTTGTCTTCCTTTTGCAGAATGGTTACATAGCTGTTACATTTGCAAATGGAAGAAAATGTTGTCTAGATAGCAGCTTTCAATCAGCATCATGTCTTTGACTCACCTTGAATTGTTTGACCAAGTGGGTGATTATCCAACACCTTTCAATAGACATGGTGAAGAGGATGAGGACTATGATGAAGGTGAAGATGAAGATGAAGATGACGAAGATGGAATCCCCAAGATCAGGATTGGCATCTGTGCTATGAGTAAAAGGTACGATGGTGAGAGGGATTTGAGTAGCCATCTCCAGTTGGTCAAGAGGGCTTAGGGTGAATCATCGCTACAGTAAAGATCATCTGGAACAGCAGCCCTCTTGGAGGAGGCTACCCAGGACATGAAACATGCAGTATTGGAACTAGGCATTCCCAATGCTGATCTGGTGTATACACAGATTCCACAATACTTCGGGAAGTCTGAGAGAGTGTGATCTGGGTGCTTGTGTGAGACTGGTTTTGATCAGGTTTTGCCAGAGAGCGATGGCACACAGAGTAGTGTTGAAACCTTGCATAAGGGGCAGCTGATGCTTACTGTATAGTGGGACACTGGTGTAAGCGGTCACAATTAAGATAGTGCCCACCCGAGGGCTTCAGGTATTCAACAGGTATCCCATGATCCTCAGGGCAACAGGAGACCTGGGCCTCCTCGAGTTCATCAAACTTTGCATGAAGTTCTTCAAGTTGGTTGTGTGGCTACTGAGGGATGCACCCTTTAAGCTGAGGGGGCTGTACAAGACCAATGTCGACTGTACCTTGAATGGGGCTGGCAGCACTGTTGTAACCAGTTAGGTTGAGATGGAACATGTGGTCTTCCTGAGGTAAACACGAACATGAGCTTAGGAAGTGTTGGTCATTGTGACCTGCTTATCAGGACTTGGGTCACCTGTTGGAAGCCCAAGGCTACAGGGATGATTTTTAAGAAGGACAAGGAGGAGGCTGTCTGAACCTTGAGGCACATAGTTTATGTAAAGGAACAGTAAAGTTATACTTTCCTTTAGATGAGAGGTGTGCTGCTCTGAGTTCACTCAACCAAAGGATAAATTGAGTAGTGGTTGCTTGGATTAGTGAGATAACTCTCGGGTTTATTAACACTGCCACCATGCCAATGTAAAAGATTCAGAACAGCACAATGAAGTGAACTTCATCAGCTTTAATACGACCAGATGACAAGTTAAGGTGGCCGTCGATAACAAAACATGAAGCAGATGTCTGCCTGCTAGTGCTTGACCTATGCATGAGATATAACTTACAGTAAAAGCAAATCACCTTCTGTCATATTTTAGTATTAATTTTAGTAGGAAATTAAAATTTATTGATACAGTCGGACCTCTCTAATACAGACACTGGAGGGACAGAACGAAGTGTCTGTATTAGAGCTAGGTGATGATGTCACTTTTAATTCTGCATTGTATTTGCATTTGTAACATGTAAGATTTGAAAACTAAAATTTTGACATGTTCTGGTCTTGGTATTGCTGAATGTAATTATGATAAAGTGTCAACGTTTGTGTAACCGCCGACAAGAAATGTTACATACTGCCGCAAATTATCGACACCTGGTTGCTGGAGTTTCCATAATAAAGAGGGCAGAGATTTAGTGTCTGAGGTCCGTTGGGGGTCCATTTTAGAGAGGATCCACATTAAAGAGGTTTTTTAGAGGAAATGTATGAGAAGAGGTATTAGAGAGGTGTCCATATGGAGAGGTTCAACTGTACTAGTATCTTTTGACATAAAATATACATGATCATTTACCTGCATTTAGTTATTGCTAAGGTTAAACTACAAAGACAGATCTTACCTTTAATTATTTATAAAGAATGAGGGAAAATTTAGAGAGGAATTGTTTCTGTGTCTGCACCAAACATCACTGATCATGATAATAGCCCAACTATTGGGTGCTATGATTGCATCCTATGTGAGAAGCAGTGGCCTCATGGTTAATGTGCTCATCTCTGGATCGAGCGGTCCGAGTTTGAGCCCTGACCAGGAAAGCTTTATTGTGCTCTGGGGCAAGTCAATCTCACAGTGCCTCTCTCCACTCAGGAGTATAAATGGGTGCCAGTGAACTTAATGCTGGGAGTAACCCTACAATGGCCTAGCGTCCCATCCAGGGGGGAGTAGAAGACTCCTAGCCACCTCAAGCTATGGAAACCGGGATAAGCTCTGGCCTGATGGGCTGCAGACTTTACCTTTACTTGAGAGTGCTAAGCAAAGACAACCTCCGAATTCCTTTTCTAAGATCAACGAAACACCCTTGTATCCCGTATTGAGTAGCTTATTCAGAAATGGGTTATATTCCCAGCCAAGATCCTTGGTTCCAGCAGGTCTCACTTTCATAAAGAAAATATTTGCAGCTTTTGCTTGTCTATTGTCTATTTAACAATAATATTAGATTATGAGCTCGAGATTTCTATCGCATGATAGTTGATGAGGGCACAGCCCCAGTCAACTACTGCGCAATAGAAATCGAGAGCGAATAATCTAATTGTTTTAGTATAAATCTACTAGTTGTTCAAAACTTAATCCAAATCCTCTTCTCAACACTTCGAAAACGCCAAGAAACGGCCGTCATTTTGTTAACAAGCACACACTGTTACGCTACTCACTATCTATCATAGAATAGATAGTAAGTAGCGTAGCCAATCAGAGAACGGCATTCGTGATAGAACGCTAGTAGATTTATTTCACTTATATTCGTGACTGGCTGAATAGAAAGATAGAATAAGCTTCGAACTCTAGCTTTGCATGACCTTGCTGCAAAAATTCGCGTGATCATGATGTACAGCTTCAAATTATGTATCGGAAGGGTAAATCAGAGGCAGATGAAATGAAATGGCTCTGTATGCATATTATAGATCTGCCTGCTTACCTTCTATTAACAGAGAAGTATCAGTGGATGATTAGGAATAGTTATGTCACCTATCAGCTTGAAATCGCTTGATTTTTTACGTCCTTCGCTGTATCGTGCGTGGACGACTGGACGTCCCCGGTAAAACAACAGTTGATATGAGAGTGTTTATAATTGGATAATTTGTTATCAAATCAAAAAGATTTTTATATGCAGCAAATGACGTCATTTTTTTATTTCAATATGGCCGCCATTGCTTCCCCGATTGAGAGTTCTCGTAAAAATGTTGAATTAGTCAGGCCTCTGTGATAAGCTGCCATGCCTTCATCAGACAAGAATAAACTAAAGGACCTGTACTTGGCTTCTTGCTTAGAGGAGCTGAACAAAAAAGCCGAAATTGACCTTCCAGCTGACAGAAATGTTAATCCCTCAACGTAAGTACAGTGAAGAAGGCAAAATTTTGTTTTGTTGCCAGCGCTGTAGCGGTTATCAGGCAGTAAATTAACTCTGCTTTGAAACTATGATCCTTTTTCTGTGCTCAGTGACACAAACACAAGCTGGATGGTGATGTGTATTTTAAAGGTTCAAATCCTTAAGTTGTTTCCTCACAATATCTGCTGAGATTTGGTCTTTGAATGGTAAAATCACTCCAGTCGTGTCATCTGTCTCTTGAGATGGTGATAAAAGTTGCTGCTGGTCGCAAACCTTCGAGTCGACGATACTTTTGATGGTAAAAACGAAACGTCAGATTTTATCGTTTGTTTTTACAGTTTTATGTTTTAAGAAGCCTCATTCATCTCTATGGTGACATACAGTAATGGTAAATTATCACTCGAACATCTACCTTAATGTTTCTTGTCTGCAAGCAGTCCTTGTTGATTTACTGATGACTATCAACTGATCAATCTGTAGCACAACAACTGACAACAATTACCACTACACACGAACTGTTAAAGCCTCTTATTGCACCATCATTTGGAGACCCCTTGTAGCCATTGTGAAATTTGCGATTGCACCATTAGCCGTAGTCGTTGCAAAATCTCCAATGGCGTAATGGTCTGGGCATGAACGATATGAACAATTTGATAGCAACAATATAAACAACAGCTTTCTTAACTCACTTCACTGAAAAAGCCCAAGAATTCACTTGCATTGCCTATTCCAACAAGAAATACTCATAAATTTGAAAATAAAGTAATGACCGATACTTCTGGTGAAATAAACTTTCAAAGTAAGTAGGATATTATTTGTCACGTAGCGAAAGTGAAACCTGCAACATCAGCGCATTATGTCGCTGACATAGTACCTCTTTTAGCATAGGTAATATCCCTTCAAATCCAATGTTTTGATTAAGCCAAAAAAACTTGTTTCACATGCAATAAAGAACAATAATAAACAAACAATATCCATAACATTTTCCGTGTATTAATGTTTTGGCAGTTTATGTGTGGTTCAATGTCTGGCCGAGCAGAAGTTTGGTACTGGTCACGGACAAAATTAAAGAAAATTAATAATAAACCACTTGCAGAGCAAGAACCATGTCGGCCTTCGGCTTCATGGTTCTTCTTTATGGGGAATGCGCGACACAAGTATGCGAAGCAGAACGGAATTAGCGGGAAAACCAGCTAACTGATTGGACAATGGCAGGAAACCTGTCTAACTAGTCCTCTGGAGTATTGTCCAAATACCGCGTGATATTTGTACCCATTTTGTGTGTTATTTGTACTCTATGAAATGCAGTTGGATAATAAAACAAATAATTTACCAAAGCTCAGGTTTTAGGAGAGTTTCTTTGTTACAACCATGCACTTTAATTTATGCTTTTTTTTATTCCCTTGAGCTTTGCCAAGGGTATGGCTGACTTAAGGAAATATTGAAATAATTGTCCTCCTGGCTTAATCTTTCCCTCCACCCTCTAGTAATCATCTCCTTTTGGTCCAAAAAAGGGTGTCACCCCCTGCTGTTATTCAAAGAAATGTGTATGATATACTCTGGCTTGGTTATTGGCAATTTTGATTATGCAGACATTGATTTTCATGTATTTGTATTCATAAGTTACCACTAATACTTCTTAACCCATTGACTCCTGGAACTTTTTGCCCAAAATGCATTTTTTGGACATTTTGGTGGTTTTGGCGATTTTGGTGCTTTAATCTGGTGGAAAATGCATTTGTAGCACAACAGCTGGCCCTTCTTGCCACTTAAATCGCGTTTTACGAACTTTGGACCGGTGCATGCACAGAAATCAAAATTTTGAGTTTTTGGACGAGAAGGTGGCCTACGTCTTTAGGCTTTTCGATTTTTGATGTTTTTTTTTCCTTTCTTTTTTCTCCTTTTCTTTTCTTTTCATTTCAGGGATTGACCTTTTACTGGGCTTGCTTGCAGTTAAAAAACTTCTAAGAACGAGTCATCGAAGCGGCCAATTTTTACCGTGGTGTAGTGGCAGTAAATTTTGCTCTGAGTTTTTCACTCATCTTTTTGAGCATTTTTGTGCATATCTCAGGCGCCATTGAGCTGATCACTCTGATCTAGGCATCATTGGAAAGATCTTTTCCTCCTGCAGCAGTTGAGTATAGATGATGCCAATTTTGGTCAAAAATGATGACGTCAGAAGCGGAAGAAAGGCCAAGGTTACATGGACAGTTACGGGCGGCACAGGCGTCAATTACAATAATAATATTTAGTGTATACAAGGCCAAAATCAACTCTTAAAATATCAAGGGGGAAGGGAAACAATATACAACAATCATAGGAAAATATCTAAAAATTAGATCACAAAATGACAAGATTTGCTTCATTAGTATGCAGATTCAAAACTGTATGAAGAAATTAAAGGGTTTAGCATGTACAGTTCAATATACTTGTATTCTGACTAAGTAATAATCTTATCTTTGTAGGTACATCAAGTCAGCTGATAGAGTTTTCTTGAAAGCTCGGAGTGATGACCTGGAAGGTGATGAAGAGCAAGCATATGCCTTGTACATGCGCTATTTTAACATCATCTCCTTAATTAAAAAGAGCAAGAAATACACTGACAAAAAGGTGAATGAACTGGTAATATTTTAGATTTGCTTCTCCAGGAGAATGTTCTGTTTCAGGAATTATTGATACCCACCACAAGGAAGAAGATTTGAGATTTTGAGCTACAGGAGAGGTTTCCAGAGGCAAGAGATGAAGCTAAAAAAAATCAGACTTCAAAATCACAGGTGCTAGGGTCTAAACTAATAATTCTTGAGCCGTAAGATCAAGCTGAAAATACTCTTGGCCTCATCCTCTTCATATGCTTAGTTGTACATGTACCTTGACTAAATGCATTTAGATAAAATGGCAACAGCTGGTTTCGCTACCTGTCAAGTTCATTACATGTTTGCTACCCAGAACTTCCAGTTACAGTAGTTTCCTATTTAATTTGTGTTCAGTATTAGCAATAAACTAAAGCTTTGAATTGGTTACTATAGTGATTGTAATCAATGTTGTGATTGGTGGATTTAGTGGAGAGGACTTAAGATGATTGGCTTGTGTAACTGTCTGATTACACTGTCCGATTACAACTTTGCAGATTAATTAGGGCAAAATACAGCAGTTTATGGGCCAATGACATTTGAGGAAATTGCAATTGTTATGATTATTGTTATTATTTAGCAATTATTGAATGAGACTGAGTAGGATATGAAGAATTCTGCAGATCAAGGAGGGTGTTATCCACAGAGGCCGAAGGCTGAGGTTGATAACACCATCCGAGATCTGCAGAATTCTTCATATCCTATGAAAGCCAAATTTAATAATTGCTTTGTTATTCAGTCAAACTATTTCCCTGTTCTTAAAGGAGTTTCACAATCTTGCTCTTTGTTTTTTCTGCGCACCAAAAATAACACAACCTCTTCCGCGGGTTTTCTCGGTCAACGGTTCAGTAATCTGCAACAGGCTGCACTTTTGATGCAATTTTGATGTCGTCGGTTCAATAATTTTCAGTGGGCTGCACTTTTGACATCAATGATTCAATATTTCATCAATAGCAACTGCTTATGGTGAATTATGTGTGTGGTTTTAACCAATCAGAAACAGGGAAATATTTTGAATGAATAATTATATAATTTATTATGATTATGATTATATTATTATTATAATTGTTATTGTTACTGTTATATTATTATTGTTATTACGCTGATGATGCATGATGATTATGTTTTTTTTATACAGTGCTAAGCCAAACTCAGTTAGCTCACATGTAGCTAGCAAACTTAGCCTGTGGGTAGTGAATATGTAGCAAACCTGAATGTAGCGAACCTAACGCTACAAGGTAGCAAAACTAGCCTAAAAGTAGACTTATTCCAAATAATTTCACAGTGATATTTCAACTCTACAGACATTGTAGAGAACTGAGGACTGGATATCACTAAGAAGTAGATGGGGAAATGTTCATTAGTTAGTCTTTAGGTATATAGCAAAAAAAAAACAGATATTATTTTTTTCTATTATGTACTGTAGCCCCATTAAAGGCAGTATCCTATATACCAAGCTTGGCCTTGCCTACTTGAATGCAATGTACATGTATATTGTATAATTTGTAAAAATTGGTATGTTTTGTATTTGTAGAAATACTTTGACAGTTTAATGGGGAAAACAAAAATCATCGCGTCTATAGACCGAGCAGAAGCACTGCAAAAAAGTCTTGAAGAAAGGTTGGTTTATTTGATTTTTTTTATTTTATTTTCATTCTGCATGCCTGCACCTTGGTAGAGGAAGGAGGGGGCCAAACCCCACCTTCTGGAAAGAAGTAGATCTTGGTAGGCTCTATAAAGGGTTTTTATATTTTGAAAAGGGAACTGATCAACATGACATGAGCGTGGGACAAAGACAAAATCTGAGTCCCGACAGGAATCAAACCACTGAGCTACGAGAACTAGAACAAGAATGATGTTGGTATCCAAAACCAATCCTGCGGGAGTTGAACTCTTTTCTGATGTAATCACTTTCTTTTTTCCAATAAATTTGCATGGCTGCTGGTCACATGAGTGACAATGCTCTATGAAAAATATAGGTAAAGGTAAGGTAAAGTCTGCATATGGGCCAAGTGGCCCATCAGGCCAGAGCTTATCCCGGTTTCCTTAGCATTAAGCGACTAAGAATATTTCTACTCCCCCCTGGATGGGATGCTAGTCCATCACAGGGTTACCCCCAGTATTAAATTTGCCGGTACCCATTTATGCACCTGGGTGGAGAGAGGCACTGTGAGAGTAAAGTGTCTTGCCCAAGAACACAACACAGTGTCCCTGGCCAGGGTTTGAATCTGGACCGCTTGATCTGGAGATGAGCGCACTAACCATGAAGCCACCATGCCTCCCACTTATATAAAAAAAAGTCCTGACCAGTAAAATTATTTTTCAACTTGGGTGGACGGAAGGGTGCACCACTGCATCCAGTGACATTTTGTAGTACAAAATGATATGCCAAGGTGTCAGCTGAGAGCATACAACTTGTTTTCTCAGGTATGAAAAGCTCAGAGCACAGAAAGAAGCAGATAAAAAAGCACAGGAAGAAGTGAAACGAAATGAAGAGGAAGACAAGAGTAACGTGTTTCTAATACTTTTTTTTTAACCCATTGACTTCTAGATTGTTTTGCCAAAAATACATTTTTTGGACATTTTGGAGATTTTTTGAGCCAGATTGGCTCCAATCTAGCCAAAAAGGCATTTGCAGCATGATAGTACACCTTTCGACTATAGCATGGTGTTTTACAGCATGTTTGTTTGGACATGTACAAAAATTAAAATTTGTCAATTTCTGCAGAGTAGAACAAGGGACTCCTAAGAGGCAAATTTGATTATGCTATTAATAAAGTTTAAATCTCA
>JAHPZR010036815.1:2500-12500 GCA_019787425.1 Platygyra sinensis
TCATAAATCCAGACATATATTTTAACAGAGCAAGACTAGATGACCCAGAAAGGCAAAAATTGAGCTTACTGACAATCTTTCTGAAGCATCAGGAGTTAAACTAGGGCACTCCCTGATCATTTCAGACATTCTGTGCAAAATGTATGAGTGAATTTCTGAAAACTGTGTTAAGACTTTACACCAGAATAGCAGGCATGTTTTTGGAAATACAGTCAGATATATATGCATTGTTAGTGATAAAGGGGTTATTTTGTCTATAATTAAATCTGTTAAATTTTCTTTAACTTCAATTGTAGCCTTGCAGAACCCATAGAGTACATTCCAAGATCCAAAGGATTAGGGTTAGGAGCAGAAAGCAGACCTCCATCTGATGAATTGAACCGAGGAAGGAAACGCAAACCAGGAGACCCATCGTCAAAAACTGTACGTAGACTTACTAACAATGTACTCATTCATTTGTAGCTGTTTCATACTGTTACTGATATCACACAGGTATTTCACATGTCACTATAATGTCAAGGCATCAGTCATGATCTTTTTTTGTTGCTCATGGTTTCATTGTTGTTCAGGGTTGACATTGTTGTAAGTTGAATTATCATCGACCTGCTTTTATGTGATCAATTATGATCATGATGTTTTTGCTTATACTCTTGTTGCAGCTGCATGTTGTTGCTGTCACTGTAAAGAGCTCCTGTTAACAACAGAGATTTTATGGCTGTAAATTGTTGATCACTGTAACTTATTAAACATTTCTGCTGTTGTTGCAAGCTGAACAGTACAGATCTTGCAAAATGAATAAAGATACCTCATGAAAGTAAAATCTGTTCTTGTTCACCACCATGTACAGTAAGCCACAGAAGTGAACGTGTCAATTATTTACTAGCCAATTGCGATTTTGCCATGCAGCAAAATTTCTTGTTTTAATTATTGTTCTAACTGTTCTCTGTTTTCAGTTTTTTTTGTTTTTGTGTTCAGTGTTCTTAATAATATATTTTTGATTTTTATCACAATAGTAATTTTGTAAATAGACTTTTTATACAGAGATCTCCTGAAGTAATAAAGTTATCTTATCTTATCTATTTACAATGTGTCTTTTTTTGCTTGAAAGTACATTGACTTTACTAAACTGCATTTTACAAGCAGCTACTTCAGTTTCATTTTTCTATAATATATCAGTCTCGTTGTGTTCACTGTTTCAGGTGTCTGGTCCTATTAAAGAAAAAGATGGTCGTGTGAGGCACTTCAAAGGAGTTAGTGAGACAGTTCCACAGGAAACATCATTAGGTAATTCACTTTGTAAATTTAATCCCTATTATGTCAGCCTTATAGGTGAGTTAAGGCTATTCAAAAACAATTGTGTGTAGATGTTAAGTGCTGTGAATGAATGCAAGTGTGTAAAATGGGGTTGACAGGCCTCACGACTCCTACAGTTCGTGGCATTTGCACATTTGCCGCTTTCTGTTCAGTCTCTCCACCTTTTTCTCGCTTCATTCTTGTTTATGAAGGGCACTTCGTATTGTGTTATAAGGAGAATTTAGAGCCGTTAGATCGTGCTAGTGTACGACAAATTTTAAGAGGTCATGGGTCTGCATGATTTCCAATGTTATCTGCATGTCGCTTCGTTGAGTTTGACACCTAAAATTTGCCATGTTCTAGTGCATTGTTTTGGCTCATTTCTATTGCAAGTTACAATGTACATGATCCAACAAGCATGTAGATATGTTAGCTTGAGTTTGTGGCCTTGTTTAATGTTTTTCAAGCTGAAAGTCACTTACCATATTGAAATCAAGTGGGTGGGGACTGGAAAAGAGTGAGTTGCCATGGGAATGGAATTTTTTATAGTTGTAGGTGTGTTTCCTGTAGAACTGTTAGTCTACCAAGTTCCAATAGCGTGCACTGCAAATTGCCCAAGATAGTTCTATTTATATACATGATGAAATATGGGGTTGAGTGTATGACATCATCAGTCATCTCATTTGCATATTTTACCCATTTTTTTTTAAACTTCAATATCTCCGGAACTAATGCAGGTATTTGCAAATGGTAATCGGCATTTTCATTCTTTCATAGAATTCTTTGTGCTACAAAACAAATCAAAGGTAAAAATTTGATCATAGTGGCACTTTAAGGTGACTGGTTGTTTCACCTACAGTACAAGTTAATCAGCCTACATCGAAGTCAATTCGTCTACACAATGAAAGTCGTTTTGGCTACTGATGATCTGTGTCAATTTGCCAACGTTGCAATACCACTTTAGATACTAAAAGCTAAAAAGCTTTCACAACAAAAATTTCACAAAAAAAAGTTAATTATTAGGTTACAACAATACAACAATATTAGATTAAATACAACGATATTAAATTAAAGGAATAAAAGAAAAACAAGATGACATGAAAACGAAAACAGGAGGATATGAAGTTTAAGAAGGTCTAACAAAAACTATTCATTTTATACATATGTTATGTAAAATTTGCAATTTTATACAGAAGAATAGGCATTTCAACATAATCATCCTCAGCCTCCATTATTAAGAATAGCAAAAAAAAACATGCTTTTTAAAGGCACTTTTAGGAAGTTGTCGAAATTTGTCCTGGTAAGAATTCCAGAGTTTAGCTCCAAATCTGGCAAAAGACTTTTGATTTAGGCTCAGACTCGAAGAACTTAACTTAACTTTTCCTAAAGTTAGGTTAAGTTGAACTACTTTCACGCTTTCTCTTGGTAATTAAAATTTGGTAATAATATTTTTTTAGACTACAGGCCTGGCATAGGAGTGGTAATAGAGAAAGGTTCCCATCGTAATATGTGTGGAAAGGTGAGTTGCAGGTTTTTACTTATTGACACTTCTGTAATATAACTTAGACATCTCCTAATCACATACTGTGACCCAGCGACACTGCCATTTGTCTTAATAACCTCCGTTTGGGGCAGACACCTGGAGAGCTGGTGTGAGTCAACCCTGTCACTCATATGAACATCAATACTGTGGTACAAACTCATTGTGCTCATTACCTCACTGTCCACCATTTTCCTCTATTATCTCTCCGAGATGTAAAGTGTACTTTTAACTGCACTGGGTGCCTGTGGAATTATTTTGTGGGGCTGTGACTGGGTATACGTAGATGTCCAAATCCTGCCACTTTCCAGACAAAAAGGTTAATTCAGAATGACTCAGTAACCACACACTTTGAGTGGCACCTAACTTTTTTAAATTAAAGCTGGCGCAGGGAATTTACCATATACCCCTCCAACCTGCCCAAAATGGCATTGTTTTGGGAGATACACAATTTTAACAACTGTGGGCTTTCTTTAATTTTCCATGGTTGTGAACCATTGTTGAACTTCTTTTATTCCTCACTATACATTGGATTGTTTATTATGCAAATGAATTCCCATTCCACCCCTGCCCCCTTTGTACGAACTTGAGTTCTGTCTGAGCTCTCTCTTCTTTCTCCCTCCAGGTGGGCATGGTCCAATAACTTAAGTGTGGGTGTGTGCTGAGAAAATTTGCCAGTTGCTGCATGTGAATTTTCTTTCTTTTGTCAGATTGTTGCAGTAGATGTTGATACATCAAGAATCACTGTCCAACTTCATCCAAGTGAAGAGGTTAGTAACTGATCTAAGTTGCAGTATCACTTTTTAGCCATATGGTTGTTATAGGCAGTTAATACCTATTTATAAGCTTCAAATTATTGCAATTTTGAAATTCACCCAGTGATAAGATAAGGCGTGAAGAATAGCATTTAAAATGCCAATAATTGCTAAAAATTTAAAATTCAGATTTTAAAATACGTAAAAACAGTTTCAAAGTGTTCTTAAACAGCTTCAGGTTGCCGGCCAATATTTACAGGTAAATCATTCCACTCGTGGACAATTTGAACAAAAAAAGAGTATTTGGAATAGTTGCGATAGCCATGCTTGACTAAATGCACCTAGAGAAGATCATGGTAAGCTTATGTTGAACTTCTCTTGATTGTACCTGAGTGATGGTTAAAAAGAATCATTCCAAAAAATAATTTCAGAGATTTTCCTTGTCAGTCCCAAGTTTAAGCTGTAAATTCTCTTAACTGACAGTCATTCAGTTCCTTTTCCGTATCGGTTCTGAGAATTTCGTGGACTGGTGCATAAAGACCTTATGATTTAGTCAATGATTTTCTTTATCCTTGTCATTTGGTTATTTATAGTGTATGGGTGTTGCAATGAGAAATTATTTTTAGATCACTCCTGCAATTTCGAGACAGGAACTCAGAAAGATTGCTGTTACATTTAAACTTCTTTGTAAGTATAAAGAGGAAAATTGTTGTTTCCTTTGTAGAACATCACTTTACACCAAGTTAATGCAAGACTCTTAGATGATGTTGAATATAAGACTTTATCAAGACAAGGTAAGAATTTTGTTTGATAATTGCCTCAAAATGGTAGCCACCCATATTAAATTGATACTGTCATAAGCAGTTACTGGATGACATTTTTATGATCTCTAGAGAGTGAAGGTATATGTTGTCAACTGGAGGCAAAGACTTGATAACATTTCCCTAGACCTTGATTAAACTGTAGATATTACAAGCATTCATTGTAATATTGTTTGTTGTGCCTACTAAATTCATTCATTGTCTGCAGCAATTCTTTTAGCATCTTCCATGACCTTCCTCTGACTCAGCTAAAATACGGTCTAAATACCTTTTCCTCAGAACTAGGAACTAAACACGTGTTGAATAGACTTGCCATTTCTATTTCATAACATAAAATGTAGGGGTAAGTACGCATTTATTAAGTTATTCATTTTTTGAAAAACTTTTTGGGTCCATGTTACATTTCTTTCTCTCACCTCCCCAGTAGAACATTATTTTGCGTCTCTCACCCTTGTGTTGTGCGCGCATCACGCCATCTCTACGTACATGTTTACAGTTAGATTTCAAAATAATTTTCGACAGATAACGGCTAGTTTTTTTAGCTGGAAGCCATTAGCAGTTAGTGGTTAATGATACACTGTTTTTCTGGTGTTTTGGGTTAAAGTACAGGTTCATTAAACTTAATTTGGTAGGAAGATTTTGCTTTCATTTAAGTCGTTTCCCACTCTGCATTTGGAGTTGTTGTAGAAGCTCTCGATGACAAGGACAATCTGTTGTGAAATTCCATATGCCCTGCATATGTGCCATAGACTTTCTCGGTGGATGCTGTCTAAAGCCTTCTCAAAATCCATGTAGTTGATGTACGACTGCCTCTGCCATTCAGTGTACTTTCTGATGATGTTGCGCAGAGTGAAGATCTGGTCCATGCATCCTCGTCCTTTTCAAAAACCTGCTTGCTCTTTTTTTGCTGTTCCAATGCTCCAGAAATCCGCCTTATGATGAGCTTGGCTAGCATCTTGCTGGGGACAAACAGAAGGGTGACTTCTCTCCAGTTGTTACAGTTGCAGGGCTCCTTTCATTGGAATCTTCACGATGACACCCTCTGTCCAGTCGTCAGGTAGTTGTTTCTTCTCCCATATCGCTGCAAATAGTGGCTGGAGAACTTGTGTTGCAAACTCGGGCTCTGCCTTGAAGAGTTCAGCATTGACACTGCTCTTTCCCGGGGCTTTTCCGTTTTTGAGGGATATGATGGTTGCCATGATTTTGTATTTCTCTGGTGGTGCAGTGCTGACATCTAGGTCAGTATCAGGATCCTGTACTTCTGCTTCAATTGTTGTTGGTGGTCTGTTCAGAATTTCTCTGAAATGCTCTACCCATCTTGGCTCCTGTTCTGCCTCTGTGGTGAGTAACCTCCTCAGTTCTTTGTCGCTGACGAGCTTGGTGATCTTGTACACCTTTCCTTGTTCTTCCCTGTTGGCAGCCTCTTGTGCTTGACTTGCCTGGTCCTCCATGTAGGCCTGCTTATCTGCCCTTGTCATCCTCTTCGCTGTGCGATCTGCATCTCGGTACTGCTGCCTGTATCTCTCTTACAGCCTCTCTGATGTGGTGTCTGTGACTTTCTTCTTCAGGGCTCTGCTGCTCTGGATGGCTCGTCAGGTATCTACTGTGATCTACTCCTCTTCTTCTGTCTGCAGCCCAGGCAGGCTTCGCTGGTTTGTGTATAGGCTACTCTGCTACTCTGAAATGCTCCCACATGGTGTTGATCTTGCTTGTGTTGGGTGCTGTAGGTTTTCAGCATCTGCCAGTGCTTGAAACTTGTTCTTCAGTTGGAGGGTAAAGCTACCCTTTTCTCTAGGTTCCTTTAGGTTTGTTACATCAAACTGCTATTGTCTTACCATTTCACCTCAGCTGCAGTTTCAGGGTTGCCGTTACAAGATGGTTGTCACTGCCGACATCAGCTCCACTTCTGACCCTGACTGCGATCTTCTCGAAGTCCTGTTGATCATCTGGTGGTCAATCTGGTTTTTGTCTTTTCCATTGGGGGAACACAAGGTGAGCTTGTGGATTTCATGGTGTGGGAAAAGTGTCTCTTGGATGACCAGATCGCCTGTCGTGTAGAGTACACATAACCTCTTTCCATAGTTGTTCATGCTGCCACATCTTTCCTTTTCTATTGCTCTATCCTGATTTCTGTTGTCGCTTCCCAATTTTGGATATAAGACGCCTATCACTATCTTCATCTCATGGCGTGGTGTGCTCTCTAGCTCAGCTTGCAACAGGTCGTAAAATGTATCCTTCCTCTCCTCACTGTCATTGCTCAGTGCATAGCACTGGATAGAGTGTTGTTGGTGTGCTTCCCCTTCATTCTGATCTTCATCAGCCTGGTGTTGATCGGGATCCATTTCATCGGGCACTTCTTCATTCTTTTCTCAGGATGACGGCAACTCCCTCGTGGTGTTGGTCATTGTCTCTACCACTGTATAACCCCTTCTTTCCTGTGTTGGCTCTGCCTGGACCTGCCTGATCCTGTCTATCTGCTCTTGCTAATTCCAAGAATGTACAGATTGTAGCATCTCATCTCTGCTGTAACTTGTTCCAGCTTTCCTGTCTCGTACATCATCCTCACGTTCCAGAATCCAATTGTGGTCTTGATTTTGGCACTCAAGACTTCCATCTTCCTGTCAGTGGTTTCCTTTTGGCTTTCACCACTGTCGTTCATATGAGTATCTTGTGATGACTCTGGAAGCCCATCACACCCAATAGTGTTTATTTCCTGTGTTGCCGTTTCCGTAGCATGGGTGTTTTTCTAGAATAGGGTTGTGAGTCCTTTTTCCAACCACCAACCTGGAGGACCAGTTGGTTTGAGATCGGAGTTTTCCTTCTACAAGACGGACTGCCTTCCAAGGCAAACGAGTTCCATCTTCCGGTAGTTTGGAATTGGAGTCTTCCTTCTCCTAGTCAGACTGCCTACCAAGGCTGATGAGCTCCATCTACCCTAGTTTGGAGTCAGAGTTGCCCCTCTCCTAGGCTATGTTGGTCCACGGTACCCTATTCCGTATTATCTAAGTGTAGCCCCCCCTAAGGGAGGGCTCCCCTATCTGCCACCTCCACGCTGTATAGCTCCAGCGTGATGTGTATAGACAATAGATTACGTCAAATGGCCTTTTGTGGTTATCAAAGTGAGCAAAGGCCAGCTTACGAGTTATGTTGAGGGATTTTTAAATAAAATAAGCTTTTTGTGTCTAGTCTCTTTTTGTACTATATAAAAGAAATAAATAGGCCATTTCTGAATTACCTTTAGCCTCTTTTTCAAACCGAGTCTTGGTGCTCATCCTTTCATATGGAAATGAGTTTTCATTCACATGCAAATTTAACTCATTTTTATAAGAAAGGATGAGCACCAAGACTCGGTTTGAAAAAGAGGCTAAAGGTAATTCGGAAATGGCCTATTCCATGTTGCTGTATGTCTGTTCATTAATAGATCACAGAAGACATCAAAATGTGGTAAGAACATGAGTGACACACTTGGCTATTGCGTCGTGTGCAACTTTTTTGTTCTCACCACATTTGATGTCATGAGTGATCTATTACTGAACAGATGCACTGCAACATGCAATCTATTTGTTAAGTGGATCTGCAGACTACTTTGCAAAGGTTATGACAAAATTCAGTCTCAATAACAAGACAAACGCATGAAAAACAGACATAAATTTGTTCTTTTATGATAATAAATTGTCAAACTGCGGCGGCTCTGTCTTGTTGATGCATTGCATGAATTATAAATTCATGTGTCCGCATTAGCATATTGACATTAAAAATTCACAAATGAGCATGCAGTTATCGTAAAACAAATATTTTTGCTGGCACACGATTGGTCTAAACACGTTATGTGACTGAATATTCCCAAGTAAAACCACGTGTGTTGCAAAATGCAATATTTGAAGGATAATAAACACAAAAGCCTCCATTTGGCACAAAAATAGCTTGGATATATGTCCTTGGACATCATCTGTTCTGAGAAGCGAACAGTTTGCCGAGAGTTAAGCTCGGGGAGAACTGTGAGCTTCAAGGAACAGATAATGTCCATGGACAAATATCCAAGCATATGTTCGTGCCAAATGGAGGCTATTGTTCATATAGGATGAGCTATACAATCAATCAGAATGTCCAATTCTTATATTCATGTTTGGAAATTGTACTAAAACATGATATCCCGGATCACCTGTAGGCTTAACATTCTGTTGAAAGTACGCAGTATAATTGAAGTATAGTTGAAGGGTGGAAAAAGGGCGTTAGGTATTTTACTCAAAACTGAACTTTGTCGAAACGCTCCAAATTTTGTGTGCAGTTTTGTTTTTGTGTCTTAAACAATGTTCTGCATGTTTTTTCCCTGAAGTGTGCTTCCTGTTTGAGATATTACATATGTGAAAAAACACACTTTTCCAAGGGAATCCTCTGGGGACCTTTTGTTGAATGGAAAACAAAAGAAACCTTTTGTTTCGCTTAGCGATGAAGTCACTATAATACCTTAATCTCTTGCTACTGCTTCGTTAACACAAGTGGATAAGGCGCTGCGTGGACCAACTTCGAATTTGTTTTGCCATGACACTGGCTCGATACGAGGTCGGTCAATATTTTTTTCTTCCGGTCCTTTACTTCTTTTAAAAATCAAGATATCTATTTTAAAAAATTGATTACAGAGCAGAAAACTGGAAGACATTTTTACACAGGTTATTGTGATGAAACACAACACATGAATTTCGATTGAGCGTCAAAGCAAATGTCATTCGGACAGAAAAGAGATGTGATGCATTACAGCTCTTTCGACTAATATCTTAAGCATTGTTTTTAAGTACCTTGTAGCCTGCCTGGTGGTTGATAGGCATCATAAACCCTTGATAAACCGTAAGTCACGAAGCAAAGCAAAATGTGTTCTGTAACTTCCAACGCAACTGATATACAGACCTGCCAACTCTCATGGTTCTGCCGTGAGTCTCACGATTTTTTCTCACTTCTCACGCTCTCACGACAAGGCTCCAAATCTCACGGTTTTTTGGAAAAAATCTTTCTGAAATGAAATAAACTAAGTTGTTGAATAAAAATGGAATATTTACGAGGAATGCTAGTACCATAAAGTGAAAAACTTATAAAGAAAAACGCTGTGCTTGCTACTTTTTTGTACCAAGCCGTTGTTCGATAACTTACCATTATTTTCCGTGTCTGTCCACCATTTAGAAAGGGGAGTAGGCCCTGGGAATGAGGTTGGTGTCTAGTTCCCTCGATGGAAAAGGTGTTTGATCGGGGAAAAAAACAAAATCATTATTTTTTGTAGAATCTCCAGATTTTTTTTCATGGGTCTCCAGATTTTCCTTTACCAGGGGTTGGCAGGTCTGGATGTAAGATCACAAGATCACGTTTTCGGCGCTCGAAGTCAGGTCGATTCAGGCAGCAAAGTCCAAGAACAGTTCTTGCCCGAGAAAAAAAACCCTGTCGTGAGTTAATTTTGTGGCCCATTTGCCAAGCGTTGCTAGCATCAATATTTGGAAAGTGAGAACTGCTTTTAGCCCCTTTTAAAATTTGTCTTGTATCATCCACCATGTTTGCCCGCGCACGAGGTGTAAAAGAACCTTCCCAGCATCCATTTGGATCAC
>JAHPZR010036815.1:17500-66709 GCA_019787425.1 Platygyra sinensis
AATTTTGTGGCACAATAGGATACCATAGCAACAGTATGACCTGCTAAAAACACCCTTAATTTTAGCTTAAAGCGCTAATGACTCAAAAATGAGCTTGGTGACCCCCATTTTTTATTATCGAATTGTAATCAGCATGATAAGATGCAACTTTTTGCAAAGTTTAAAAAAATTCTGCAAAGGGGGTTCAGAGCCACCTTAAATTTTTGAAAATTAAATTTTGAGTTATACACGCTTAAAGCTAAAATAAAGAGTGTTTTTAACAGGTCTATTGTGCTATGGTAACCTATTGTGCCACAAAATTAACAGAAACTTGTTCACCGATGATTGGGCAGTTTGTTGATACCATGATTTTGGCATCAACCGGTTATAATGACCCATCAAATTGTAAGTATTGGAAACTGTTTTCAGCCACTTTAAAACTCGTGGGTTTACTTAGAAGATACAGTTAACTCATAGATATTCCAAATTATTAAAAACTGGATCATTGGATAATGCAATTCGAGAGTTTTCATTGGCTAAGCCATCATGGTATGTGAGCCATTATACCACGATTTACAAAAATGGTGAGGGTATGCATGATTTTTTGGGCCTTTTTGTTTTTATTGTAGTCTAGTTTTCTATATTTTGGGGCGTTTTTGATACAACAATTATTCCACTCTATCTTGTTGGATACGAGATAATTATAGCCAACTCAGCGCTACGCGCCTTGTTGGCTATCTATCATCTCATATCCAATGCACACTCATGGAATAATTGTTAAGTATACCACATGAAAATGTCACAATAGCACTTTATCAAGAAAGACTCATCCACAGTTCTTTTACGTGTAGTTTTCTCTGATCAAATAGAACTGCCCTTAGGTTTTTCCTGACTTTATATTGATCACCCCTCAAAAGACTCAGCAAGAATAATTACATGCAAAAACGGCTAAGTTACCCACCTTCGAGAAGTCTTCCTTCCTCTGTTTGACAGACACATCTGTCTCTACTAACCACATCAATAACTTGCACCTTCAAAAAAATACGCCACATACCTATATTCAGTAATTATCCAACATACATATCAACATGGAAGGTAATTAATTTCGTTCTGATCGGTTTCAAGATGAGCTTACTTCTATACCTCTCTGAACTGTGTTTAGCCTGCATGAACTGGAATTGTTTACAAAACCACACCCAACCTATTTTGTTCCTCTTAACGACTCTGAAGGGAACTGTTTGAGGGACAGGTAGATATTTTTTTCTCACCAATCACAGCACAGGCAAATGACGGCATCAAAGCCAAATGGTAACTGACTGTGCAACTGACCAGGCTGTGACTGAGCTATAAACTGTTCCTGATTGGTTGAAACGCAGCATGTTTGTTCTGATGGGATAAAGCGCAGCCTTACCTTCTTATTATAATATTTTCCCTCTCTTGAAATCCTTGCTGATGATCCTTACTTTGGTTTGTGGATAAAGCCAGCATTTTTGCAGGAGATTCACCTTCCTTGTGTGAACTGGATTTACTTTTGTCATCAGCTTTGTCCAGTTTTAGAATATTTACCAACGTTTTTGTGTTGTTTTTTCTGACATAAACCAAGGGAATCACCGACCGATTTTTAGTATTTCAGTAGGAATATCATTACTCTAGCTATCATATGATTGTGCTACTACGTAGGTTCACAAGCCATGTGGCTACTTCTTAGTTAAATTCGAGATAAAATAACGTAATGCATTGTATGCAAAAGTACTGACACGAACATGAGTAAGAGAAATGGATGCACCAAATAGTAAACAATTATTGGATGAGGTTTTTGTGATATACAAAATAAGCAAGGTCCAAAGTAGGGGTTATCAGCCGAAGCTGGAGCAAGTCAGGGCAAGAACTTAAGGTGGCTTAATAGGCTGAAAAATGACGATGTGAATCAAAAATACAATTTTTAAACAAAAGGTAACATTTAAAGCACTACCCAAAACTTGTAGAGAATTTTGAAACGATCTTGCTGAATTTGCCTCTAGATGAGTGTAAAATTCAAGGAACGTCCACAGCATAAACGGCCATACTGACAGTTGTTTACAGTCAGAAAGTGGACAAACAAATAATTCTATGAACGAAACTTTGTAGAAAAGCTGATAAGACATGCACAACTCTATAATTGTAATCACACATGAAAATTGCTGTCTGAATTACCATCACAGGCTAATTCATTTCCCTACAAAAAAGTAATATTTTCTACAACTGCAGTAACTTTAAAAAATACAACAACTACAGTCCTCAGTCCCCCACTCGAAGAACTCGTAAATCATTCTTCTCGTGTTCTACCAACATCCTGCGTGGTTTATCACCCTATAAACCATAGAAACTTGTGGTCTATTGCTTAAAGATAGAAGTGTTTTAATTCTATCGATCTGACTAAAAAAGGAACAAAAACAAACAAACGAAACAAATACTAACCTTACACAATCATCATCTCTAGGTCTCCTGCAAGCTTTTTCTGCTAACTTTCGGCTATTTTCCTTGGCTTTGTCTAAAAAAAATATCAGGATTTCAGAAAAAAGTGTGTAAAAGAGCAAAAAGAATGACACAAAAAGTGGTAAGAAAACTAAAACATCAAGAGCAACTGTAGAGGATATTTTTAACCATAACAAAACGAGCACAAGTTACTTGTTAATTGAAAGGTTCAGTGGAAAAAGGGCGCTGGGTTTTTTCACTGAAAACTGAAAATTGCGCATGCAGTTTTGTTTAGGTGCATTAAACAATGTTCTGTATGTTTTCTTGCTGAAGTTTGCTTCGTTTTCAAAACATTACGTAACTATGCAAAAATCCTGTATTTGTTGTCACGTCAGCATGTCCCCACAAAGACGGTAATTTCACTTAAAATCCAGCAAAATATTGATCTTTCGCATGTAACAATTTAACTTAAATTGCAAGAAAGGTTCTACATGTAATATTGCTACTAGCTAGCACAAATGTATTTTTTTCAATTACTTGCATAACACGTTTGGTGAATCTGAAAAAGACTGTGCAACATTTCAAGCGGCTAGTGATGCTTGAAATAACCGGCTCAGGGTTTGGACCATAATTCAACAGGTCATAAAATAAACAATCCCTAAATGCATATCATTTTCTTGGCTTATGTGGTAACCTCTACATAATCATCAAATTAAACAGATGAAACTGGATGCTGAGGGCAGGTTCCGATGGAAATGCGGAGGGGGGGAGGGAGGGGGGCTTAATCTACCTGTTTGTCGCATATTCAGGAGGGTTATTGATGTTTACTCATCGTTTTCGCTGAGGTCTGGTGAGGCAGAATTCGTGCAACTATTTCCTCTACAGGTACCACAAACAGCCGAGCAATGCATGGAAATCTCTGGGAGCCACAGTCAGGTTTACAATTGCACCCAACAATCTCTACCAAGGACACGTGAGCTGCAGGTGGGTCAGTTCTTAAGGGTAGAGTCTTCCATCTACTAGTTTCCAACCCCAATCTTGTACCTGAAGAAGGCTGGTTTGGCCAGCCGAAATATAGTACACCTTCAAAAAAGCATTCTACATTGTGTCAGTTTCTGCCTTCATATTCTTCACAATCTTTGGGGGGGAGCGCAACACCTCTCCATTGCTGTACCTGCTGGTAAACCCTGAGGCTGTGTTAGACAGCAGCTGCAGGAGTAGGAGGGAGACATTCGAGCTGTACAAATGACGTCCCTGTTGTGATCTTCTGGCAGAGTCTCGAATATCGTAACTTTCTTCAGACCAGCCACTATCCTGGTTTTGTCTACCTTAGTCGTCTACCTTTGGCTGTTTATAGCACTCGCTGATTATTGATGCAACTGTGTACAACATTTCGATTATTCACAGTTATGATCACTATTTTCTCGCCAAAGTGTTTTTATGTAACTTTTCTTTCATGTATACAGCACTGTAGGGGGTTTCTCCAGTTCCCTCGAGATACTCCTGTATCTTCCCAACGAGAATTGTTCCTGTCATTCTTAGCCTGCGTGGCAGGCCGTAGAAAGGAAAGGAGGAAAGTCAAAATGAGCATGATCTTCTTGCTCTTCACTAGCTCATCTTTACCCTTTCCCTCCCCTTCGGACACCTGCCACGCAGGCTATGTCATTCTCTACAAGAACCTCTGTTACTTTTAAGAACGCTTTAGATTTAACTGTATCCATAGGACGTCGCTTTGCACGTTCTGAATCAGTATCATTCCCATGTTTCTTAGGAATCTGTTTTCCCGTCCGAAAGTGGACACTGCACGCTTGGTGGTACACAGTGTCTGCAGAATGTAGATCTTGTGCAAACTCTGATCTCTCCCGGACTGTTTCTGCCCATTCATCATTCCTGACTTTGCAAGCTTCTTGCATTTTATCCTGAAGTCTTTTGTACGTGCTGGGATAACATCGTAGCCTTGTTTTTTCGGCCCTTGCATTTCACAGGTCGGCCACACAAAAAAACAGTGCTCCTTAAAAACAATTTAGATGTGGTGGAATGCATTGTTGGCTGCATGTGATACCTGTAGAGGAAATAGTTGCATGAATTCTGCCTCACCAGACCTCGGCGAAAACGATGAATAAACATCATTACCCCTCCTGGATATGCAACAAACAGGTAGATTAACCCCCCTTTCCCCTCCCCCCCCCCCTCCGCATTTCCATCAGAACCTGCCCTCAGCATCCAGTTTCATCTGTTTAATTTGATGATTATGTAGAGGTTACCACATAAGCCAAGAAAATGATATGCATTTAGGGATTGTTTATTTTATGACCTGTTGAATTATGGTCCAAACCCTGAGCCGGTTATTTCAAGCATCACTATCCGCTTGAAATGTCGCACAGTCCTTCTCAGATTCACCAAACGTGTTATGCAAGTAGTAATTGAAAAAATACATTTGTGCTAGCTAGTAGCAATATTACATGTAGAACCTTTCTTGCAATTTAAGTTAAATTGTTACATGCGAAAGATCAATATTTTGCTGGATTTTAAGTGAAATTACCGTCTTTGTGGGGACATGCTGACGTGACAACAAATACAGGATTTTTGCATAGTTACGTAATGTTTTGAAAACGAAGCAAACTTCAGCAAGAAAACATACAGAACATTGTTTAATGCACCTAAACAAAACTGCATGCGCAATTTTCAGTTTTCAGTGAAAAAACCCAGCGCCCTTTTTCCACTGAACCTTTCAATTAACAAGTAACTTGTGCTCGTTTTGTTATGGTTAAAAATATCCTCTACCAGTTGCTCTTGATGTTTTAGTTTTCTTACCACTTTTTGTGTCATTCTTTTTGCTCTTTTACACACTTTTTTCTGAAATCCTGATATTTTTTTTAGACAAAGCCAAGGAAAATAGCCGAAAGTTAGCAGAAAAAGCTTGCAGGAGACCTAGAGATGATGATTGTGTAAGGTTAGTATTTGTTTCGTTTGTTTGTTTTTGTTCCTTTTTTAGTCAGATCGATAGAATTAAAACACCTCTATCTTTAAGCAATAGACCACAAGTTTCTATGGTTTATAGGGTGATAAACCACGCAGGATGTTGGTAGAACACGAGAAGAATGATTTACGAGTTCTTCGAGTGGGGGACTGAGGACTGTAGTTGTTGTATTTTTTAAAGTTACTGCAGTTGTAGGAAATATTACTTTTTTGTAGGGAAATGAATTAGCCTGTGATGGTAATTCAGACAGCAATTTTCATGTGTGATTACAATTATAGAGTTGTGCATGTCTTATCAGCTTTTCTACAAAGTTTCGTTCATAGAATTATTTGTTTGTCACTTTCTGACTGTAAACAACTGTCAGTATGGCCGTTTATGCTGTGGACGTTCCTTGAATTTTTACACTCATCTAGAGGCAAATTCAGCAAGATCGTTTCAAAATTCTCTACAAGTTTTGGGTAGTGCTTTAAATGTTACCTTTTGTTTAAAAATTGTATTTTTGATTCACATCGTCATTTTTCAGCCTATTAAGCCACCTTAAGTTCTTGCCCTGACTTGCTCCAGCTTCGGCTGATAACCCCTACTTTGACCTTGCTTATTTTGTATATCACAAAAACCTCATCCAATAATTGTTTACTATTTGGTGCATCCATTTCTCTTACTCATGTTCGTGTCAGTACTTTTGCATACAATGCATTACGTTATTTTTTATCTCGAATTTAACTAAGAAGTAGCCACATGGCTTGTGAACCTACGTAGTAGCACAATCATATGATAGCTAGAGTAATGATATTCCTACTGAAATACTAAAAATCGGTCGGTGATTCCCTTGGTTTATGTCAGAAAAAACAACACAAAACGTTGGTAAATATTCTAAACTGGACAAAGCTGATGACAAAAGTAAATCCAGTTCACACAAGGAAGGTGAATCTCCTGCAAAAATGCTGGCTTTATCCACAAACCAAAGTAAGGATCATCAGCAAGGATTTCAAGAGAGGGAAATATTATAATAAGAAGGTAAGGCTGCGCTTTATCCCATCAGAACAAACATGCTGCGTTTCAACCAATCAGGAACAGTTTATAGCTCAGTCACAGCCTGGTCAGTTGCACAGTCAGTTACCATTTGGCTTTGATGCCGTCATTTGCCTGTGCTGTGATTGGTGAGAAAAAAAATATCTACCTGTCCCTCAAACAGTTCCCTTCAGAGTCGTTAAGAGGAACAAAATAGGTTGGGTGTGGTTTTGTAAACAATTCCAGTTCATGCAGGCTAAACACAGTTCAGAGAGGTATAGAAGTAAGCTCATCTTGAAACCGATCAGAACGAAATTAATTACCTTCCATGTTGATATGTATGTTGGATAATTACTGAATATAGGTATGTGGCGTATTTTTTTGAAGGTGCAAGTTATTGATGTGGTTAGTAGAGACAGATGTGTCTGTCAAACAGAGGAAGGAAGACTTCTCGAAGGTGGGTAACTTAGCCGTTTTTGCATGTAATTATTCTTGCTGAGTCTTTTGAGGGGTGATCAATATAAAGTCAGGAAAAACCTAAGGGCAGTTCTATTTGATCAGAGAAAACTACACGTAAAAGAACTGTGGAGGAGTCTTTCTTGATAAAGTGCTATTGTGACATTTTCATGTGGTATACTTAACAATTATTCCATGAGTGTGCATTGGATATGAGATGATAGATAGCCAACAAGGCGCGTAGCGCTGAGTTGGCTATAATTCATCTCGTATCCAACAAGATAGAGTGGAATAATTGTTGTATCAAAAACGCCCCAAAATATAGAAAACTAGACTACAATAAAAACAAAAAGGCCCAAAAAATCATGCATACCCTCACCATTTTTGTAGATCGTGGTATAATGGCTCACATACCATGATGGCTTAGCCAATGAAAACTCTCGAATTGCATTATCCAATGATCCAGTTTTTAATAATTTGGAATATCTATGAGTTAACTGTATCTTCTAAGTAAACCCACGAGTTTTAAAGTGGCTGAAAACAGTTTCCAATACTTCCAAGACTTACAGTTTGATGGGTCATTATAACCGGTTGATGCCAAAATCATGGTATCAACAAACTGCCCAATCATCGGTGAACAAGTTTCTGTTAATTTTGTGGCACAATAGGTTACCATAGCACAATAGACCTGTTAAAAACACTCTTTATTTTAGCTTTAAGCGTGTATAACTCAAAATTTAATTTTCAAAAATTTAAGGTGGCTCTGAACCCCCTTTGCAGAATTTTTTTAAACTTTGCAAAAAGTTGCATCTTATCATGCTGATTACTATTCGATAATAAAAAATGGGGGTCACCAAGCTCATTTTTGAGTCATCAGCGCTTTAAGCTAAAATTAAGGGTGTTTTTAGCAGGTCATACTGTTGCTATGGTAACCTATTGTGCCACAAAATTAACAGCAACTTGTTCACCTGATGATTGGGCAGTTTGTTGATACCGTGATTTTGGCATCAACTGGTTATAATGACCCATCAAACTGTAAGTCTTGGAAAGTATTGGAAACTGTTTTCAGCCACTTTAAAACTTGTGGGTTTACTATATAGAGTGGTTATAATGACCCACCAAACTGTAAGTCTTGGAAAGTACTGGAAACTGTTTTCTGCCACCTTAAGAGGAGTGTGTATACCGGGAAATACAAGTGACAGGGGGATATTCCATGGTATACGACGCAAACGTGTGACATAACTATTTCATAATGAATGAACAAATGACTGCCTGGCTGGCTGGCTGGCTGGCTGACTGATGGACTGACTGATTGACTGACCGGCTAGCTGGCTGGCTGGTTGGCTGGCTGACTGACTGACTTTATTTTCCATGGAAAAACACCTAGCGCAACAGTTAGTGTGCAGTTTTTCCATGAAAATACATCAAGATACAAAAAAGGACAGAAAAATTCTAAAAATACTAAAAAAGTCAACCATTTACAAGCCATAGAAAGTACAGCCAGTCAAAACACAAGAATGGTACGGCATCTTACAGTATAGCAAGAAAACACAAGTTACTCATTATAACTGCGGACAAACGTTCTCAACTCGACGGATGCATTTACATTGATGTATACTTTAATCCGTAGGTTGAAACTAAAAGGTAAACGAACTAAAAGTTACAACATGAATAAAAAACAGAATTGTACCAACTGCCAACGAAATACAGCTAATAAGAAACGACGGTAAAGATATACTTACATTGTAACGGCCACAAAAAGAAAACTACATTAAACAACATTCAACTGCATTCGGCGACAACTCAATTCAACTGGGAGGGAAAAAACTATATTAAACTGCGCGCAGCGCGACTGCAAAGAAAAACTGCTCCAAGCCAAACCCAAATAACAAGAAAACTAAGCCTTATATATACAAAACGTAGTAATTACATGCACAACACGACGAGACTTAACTAAAGGTGTAAATTGTGATGAACGGTAAAAGACTAGGAGCGAAAGTGTGAAAACAAACAAAAAACAATAAAATACTAATGAACAGGCTACAAGAAATACTAAACAATTTGAAGCGAAACACTACCTACACACTAATCACCATCAACTAAACACTAATCAACGCCCTAGGATCTTACACTCATGGAATACTCCATGGTATACTACTCGAAAACGTTCAGTAACTAGTATGTATTAAATTCTTATCAGGACCAAGGTTTGGCTTTGATGTGAGTGTCACACCTAAGAGTTTCAATCTCGTGAGCTCAATTGCTGGTGTCAGTTATCATTAAGTTGGAGATGGCTCCACTACTTAACAATTAGATTATGAGCTCAAGATTTCTGTGAGGTCATAATTGATGAGGCCGAAGGCCAAATCAATTATCGCCTCATAGAAATCGAGAGCGAATAATCTAATTGTTTTAGTAGAATTCTAACAGAAATTAACGCAAATTACGGTTTCCAATGATTTTCCCACGCATTTATTGAACTTAACCCTTAGACGAAGTTGCACGTATCGAACTGTTCTTGGCAAATTTGCAGTTGTTTACGCGCGTACCCGCTTTTTCAATGTTTTCAAGTTTTTAAAGTCAAGAAACCGTAAGTGTGCTTCTTTTAGCCCTCTCAGGAATTTAATTACCCGTTTACGTCTAAAATTCCTTCCGAAAATTCGGAAAAACTATAAAAACATCGCATTTTATGGACGACCGGCAGGCACTGTACTCTAATGGCTTAACCAATCAGATTGCAGCATTTGCATTAGTAGGGGAGATCCGGCGGCCCGAAGGGCGAAGCCCCATAACTACAGGAACAGGATCACGTTTATGCATAGAAATAGAAACCCATGCAGCTCTTTTTTCATAGTAAAATTGGCTAGCGGCATGGATCACGGGCGCGTGCGCCCAACGACGACGACGTCGCGCAACATGGCGGCCATCCAGCTAATACCAAGTCATGCAGTCTGTTACGAAAAATTGTTGCGTGACTCGGAACATTCAGGAATATGCTAATTTAGTCTGGAATCTTCTCACATATTAATAAGTGTCGCATCCACATTGACTAAGCAGTTTATTTTAGTCGTTTACGTCTGCTGCGGTAAATAGTTTTACATTGTAATGTTACTTTATTTAGTAGAGTCGGAAAGTTCTAGAATCTTGTGCTGTAAAGTATATAAGCGAATCGGTGTAGTTTTTAAGGGTTTTATCCCAGGAGTGTTGGAGGCTTTTTCCCAGGAGTGTTTAGAGAGGATTATTTCGTGAGTCAGTAGTGTTTACTGAAGTGTGACGAAAGTCGCATGTGAAGTTTCGACAGAAGCCGTGTTTGTGGAAGTGTAACAGAGAGGTTACGTGGATATCTGGCAAGAGGCTGTGTTTATACAAGAGTGACAAAGGTCGTGTGTAAAGTGTAACGGAGGAGTGTTTATTCAAGTGTAACTGACAAGGCTAGCTTGTACTTGTTGTGAAGTCTTCAGTGGAGTTACTGCGTTCATCTGGAATAAATAGCCTTGTTGTTGTTTCCGACATTCCTGCATTCTGTTTAGTCTACAAACTACCTGCAACTTAAAACATCGAACTTGCAACATTGGGGGCCTGTTGCTGGAGAGTGGAATTCAAGGAACTGTTTGTTGTCTACCGAAAACCAGGAAAGGATCGCAACTTGGAAGGAAGTAGCTATGCTGTGGGAACAAGTTGTAGCGAGTGGAAGAGCCGTGGAATTTTAACGTTGTGAAATGGAGAAATTTATTCAACTTGGAGAAAAGTTTGGTCTGAAAGGAGAAAAGCTGCTTGAGTTTGTGCGTGAACAAGAAGAAAAAGAAGAGAAACCCAAGAGAGGACGTGAGGAGAACGCAGAGAGGAAGAACGTGAGGAGAAACGTAGGCAGCTAGAAGAAGAAAAAGAAGAGAAACGCAGACAGCTAGAAGAGGAAAAAGAAGAGAAGCGTCGTAGATTTGAAGAAGAAAGAAGGCAGGAAGAAGAAGAGAAAGAGGAAAGACGCAGAAGAGAGGACGAAGAAAGAGAAACAAGACGACAAGAACGAGAATTGAGGAAATTAGAAGTGGAATTGGAACTTGTGAGACAGAAGGAGGCTGCTGAGGCTGCCAAGAGAGAGCACGAACTAGAACTTGCGCGTTTAGGACAAGGAAATCTGGATGATCGCCCTCGTGACAGAGAGGATCGAGCTAAGGCACCTAAACTCCTCTCGTTTGTTGATGGTAAGGATGATTGTATGCATATTTGCAGAGGTTGGAGACATTTGCAGAAACAGCTAGGTGGCATAAAACTGGATGGGCATCAAAGCTCAGTGCTCTGTTGCCGGGACGAGCACTCAAAGGGTACTCACGTCTATCGGAGGAAGCAGCCAAGGATTATGACAAAGTAAAGATTGCTTGATGAAGAGATACGATCTCACCGAAGACGGCTATCGTCAATTTAGAGCGTCTAAACCCGAAGTTGATGAAAGCTCAGAACAGTTTGTTGTGCGACTGGACAGATACCTGCTATGGTGGCTAGAGCTTTCAGATACTGAGCAAACCTTTGATGGCCTAAAGGTCTTAATAGTGAAAGAACAATTTATTGACTCCTGCCCTAAAGATTTGGCCATTCATCTGCAAGAAAGGGCACCTGAAACCCTAGCAAAAATTGCGAAGATCGCTGACCAGTACTTGTAGGCACATAGTAAGCATTTGTTCAGCCCAGCGAGCAGAAAGCCAACAGTGCAGCCTGAGAGGGAAGAAGCCAAGAACACGCACATCAATCAAACAGCTCTCCATTGCTTTAAGTGCAACACCCGAGGTCATAAAGCTGTCAACTGCCCAACCATAGCAAAGAAGTGTTTTCTGTGTGGCAAGCAGGGACACGAAGCTAGAAACTGTCGTTCAAGTGGACGGAGATCAGGAGGACAAAGTAGGGATGGTAACCCTGTGCAGCGCAGTCAAGTGGGCGCCAGTTGTTTGGTTCAGAAGTTAAGTCCTGTATTAAAGATGTCAAGTTGCTGTTAGCCTGTAGTAAGAAGATTCCATTGTTAAGTAGTGCCTGTGTTGAATCGTTGACTGGAGTAAGAAGTAAAATGCCTTTTGTGAAAGGTAGAGTGGGAGAGAAGTCTGTTGATGTCCTGAGAGATACTGGCTGCAGTGGGATAGTAGTAAAGAGGGACCTTGTGTCTGAGGATGAGTTCACCGGAGACTTTAATGTTATGCTGCTTATCGACAACATGGCAAGGAAAGTGCCTATTACAAAGATTGATGTCGATACACCTTATCTCAAGGGTCAAGTGGAAGCGCAGTGTCTTCCCAATGCTGTTTATGATTAAATTATTGGTAATGTACCAGGCGCTAGAGCTGCTGACGACCCGGACCCCAACTGGCGAGGTCATCTACAAGAAGCTTGTGCCGTAACCACGAGAAGTCAAGCTAAGAAAGCTGGAGAACGTATCCCGTTGAAGGTACCGAGTACAAATGAAAGTCCCGTTGTAGATAGAGAAAAGCTCAAACAAATGCAACGCGATGACGAGAGTTTACAGAAATACTGGGAGAAAGATGATGTAGTTGTGAGAGGCCAGGCTGAGAATTCCTTTGAAGTGAAAGGTGGAGTTCGGTGCCGTGTATTCAAGCATCCTTATGTGAACGGAGGTAAACCTCTGAAGCAAGTCATGGTTCCTCTGCAGTTGAGAGGTTGAATAATGGAACTAGCTCACGGATCGATCATGGGAGGTCACATGGGGATAAAGAAAACGGTGGATAAGATTCAGAGCGCATTTTATTGGCCAGGTATTCAAGGAGACGTGACTCGCTACTGCAAGTCCTGTGATGTATGTCAGAAGACAGTTAACAAGGGTTCAGTATTTGACGGGTTGAGGAAATTAAACTGGGCTGCTTGTTGGAAACGAACTTCTTTATCGGGATGGGCTGCTGTTCCATACCTTTCTTTCTCGCTCTTTTTGCTACACGATCCCTACCCCTCCCCCTTTACGCCTGAAACGCAGGCTATATTTGTTAGTGTGTTAAGACAATAGGTTAGTCTGCTTATGCGAGTCCGTTAGCGCCGCTGTTACATCACTCTGGATCCCCCGAGGGGGGTACTCCCATAAATTTCGGATAGGCGTATGCCGCGAAGGGTCGTAAACCCTGGCCTGATGTAGCAAACGAAAATTGATACCCTATTTAGAGAAATTTTAATTAGAAAATAGTAATTTAGTTATTTGGAGTAGTAGTCTTATCTTTAACTTTAATAATCCCTCTACAGATTTGCTTTGATATCCAATGTGTTGTGGCAAGTATTTTACCTCGAAATTCGTTACAACAAACAAACTAGTTATTCTTGAAGGCACTCGCAAGTAGTTTTGGATAGTGTTTACATTTAGAGCGCGAGGTTTTGTTGGTGTGCGTGTCCATTTCATGCATACTGTAATTTACAGAAAATGACTGTTGAATCAGAGACATCAAAGAATGGACGGTTTAGATTTTCCTCCGCATCATTCATTTGCCTTATACGTATTGAAACTCATCATTTGTGCCAATGGAAGCATCACTTCATTTTGTGTAACAAATTGTTTCAATTTTGGCTTCAGAATTTAAAACGTCGTGGCTCTGAGAATTGTAGCATACTTTCCACAATACCACGTCGTTGTTCTTTATTGACGTCACGCGCATCTTACATGTATTCCACTGAACTGATCCTTAAACACGATAAGGCATCCTTTACATACACGAAATGGTTATGAAAGCCGATCGATCCTTGTTGAGCCAAAATTCGCACACTAACTTTTAATCTTGAAAAGGCAACAACAAGTGTATTTCTGATATTGTAAGTACTATGCAAGTGCAATACAGTCTTTCTGTTTCTGAGAGTTTCTGACAATCCCTGAAAATCCCTGACAATATGTCTCGTATAGAAGTGCTGCCTACGCATCAGTCACTTCAAGCCGGTATATATTAATGTTGGCTAGCGAGATATTGGCTTGCGAAAGTACAATGACTCTTCGCTGTATAAGGCAACCTGCGTCGAACATTCAGGCCGATAAATTTTAGCATTCGAAAGCCGCATACCAGCCCCTGTGCAACCCGCACTAACCACAAGCTGACTCTTAATATGTTGGTTGTGTGAGCAAAATAACTCACGATGTGGACACCTGAAGGAATGACGGAGAAAAGCTATCAATAAACATTTCAACTGCAATCAATATTTTCAAAGCCTACACGAGATTAGGAAGCTTGATTTTCGATGAATGAGAACTGACAGTCTCGTAATTGCAATAACTAGCTGAACTAGCATAATTTTGGTTGTTTACATCAGGTCAAGGTCACTATTAGGATCACTGAGGGTAGAATGTTGGTCAAGAATTGGATTAAAGGTGATCAGCGTCATAACTTATCGACCCATGTTGAAACTCATAAAGGACAATTTTAAAAGCGTTGTCATCCAGATCATGAAATCTGACATGAGAACTGACATGCAATAAAGCATAAATAAATAAAATAAAAAAATAGCTAAGGTACGAACTTTATACGAAGGATACATGCAAACGGACAAACTATAAAAGAAAAAACCTACCTTGGCAACTGAAAGCTGGGAAAGTAAAAAATGAAGTATCTCAAAACCGATAAATAATACACAAAAGCGAAGTGGCCAACACCAATAAGGCAGAAATACACTCACACAAGCCAACTACTAGCACTCAATCTTTTACATGTGAAGAGTGATCATCGCAGTAAATTTTCCAATTTAAGCAATTGGAAAGAAGAAGCCTGAAAAAAAAATCAGGGCTTCAACGGGATTCGAACCCGTGACCTCCGCGATACCGGTGCGATGCTCTACCAACTGAGCTATGAAGCCACACGTTGGGAGCGAGGTCAATTTATTGAGTTCATATTTTCCCGTGCAGTGAAGTGATGTGAAGTATGAATATGGATTATTTCATATATACTTCACACTCAATCTTTTCATCTACAGGAACTAGTGCGTGGTCATCTTAGTAGAGTCCCTTTCGATCACATGATTCAGACAAACTTTTGCTGCCGGCTCAGTGTTAGCTTCGCAAAAACGAGCAAATTCAGTTCCGTTTACTGATGTGTCTAGATCTGACAAATATAAAGTTCCTTTATTCTCCAGGCAATATCTGCAGAAATCGAGTCTTCATATTTCCGTTCGACAGAACACAGTTATTATTGTGTAATGGAGAAAAATCGAGTTTACTGAATGTATCTTTCGGTGGACAACAATTTGACCCTCAAAAAGAATTCTTCAGGGGCAAATGACGTCATTTCCATTTTCTTCCCTATGCTTTCTTCCGAGTGTTGCGCAATATTGCGGAGCCAGCTTACTGTGGACTGTAGCTGATAAGTTGTCTATTTAAAGTTTGAAGTCAGTGTTTTTGGCATTTAAGAACCTTGCAGGCATGCCTCCACGAAATGCGTACGACTTTCGTATGAACAGAAAGCTGTAGTTTGGCTGCGTGTTGTGTTCCCTCTTCTCTTCGACCAAAACCAACGCAGTTTTTGAAATGTGTACTTTTCCCTTCACTGGCCCAGAGTTCTGTGCGCAAAATATGTAACACAAACCCAACGAAAGTCTTAATTTGGAAAAAGAGTTCAACTCGCACAGGATTGGTACACCAGCATGTCCTCTGTTTCTTTATTTCGGAAGTGAAAATGCTCAATAGTTATTTCCCGAAAGCCAAGGCGATTCAAGCGGTGTTCGTAAACAGAATAATTGTCTCAGTTTTGGTAACAGAAGCATGTCATCTCGTATACCGACGGAACAGGCATCGTAGAATCCTAGGTTTCCGGTCAGTATAAAATATGGACTGCAGACTGCGGACTGGGTATGAATTACGGACTGGGGTATAAAATGCGGACTAAGCATTACGGACTGGGTCTAAAACATGGACTCGTGTATGAAAAGCAGCCTGCAAACTAAATGCGGCCTTACCGACTACAGTCCGTGTATTATATTGATCGGTCGTAACTAGTGTTACGTGATACATGTACAAAAGGGAACAAATCCTCTCGTATGGCGTGCTTAGCGATCAATTCATTTGTTTTCGCCCCTACCGGAGGAGGCAAGTTTCACGGCTACCTAACAGTTCACGCACAAAATGCTGTTCCGAGGATATGTATTGCAACTACCAATGCTCCAACTCACTCTCTTTAATCTACGATTCTACTAGTTTATTTTTTTTGTTTATTTATTTATTTATTTATTTTTTATCCGTTTGTTCAGATGTACCACAATCAGCATTGGAAACGGTTGTACCCAAGACTCTAGATACCCATGTACGAGTAGTCAGCGGTCAGCACAGAGGACAGGTCAGTAGCTCGGTTTTCTCTGCCTTTCCATTTTTTGATTACGCTTTGATGTTTCCAGTAGACAGGCTTTCTATCTCATATTTCGTTTGAAGCATCTTTTCAATCGTGTTCGGAGAAACAAATGCCATTTCATTTTAGTTTGGGTAATTCGTCCCGCTGAATCTTTTGGAACAATAATGCGTTAAACAGTAACCTGTCTGGTTAGCTATGTGTTGACATTGAATGGAGAATGTGTTCGTTCATCAGTAAGGGTCGGCATCGACTAGAGGACATGTTGCAGTGACAGTTCCCAGTTTTTGCGAAAAAGATCTGTTGCGGGAACAAACCTTTTTTCCCTGCAAGATCTTGTATGAATCCTGTTGGTTTGAATTCGGACAAAATGACCTCAGTTATCAATGCCGTTGCGTGGTGTGCCTGGTCTTGCGGCAAGCTGTGCTCACCACAACATAGAAATGAACCAATACCCGCTTTGTTTTTTTCCCTTTCAAGCTTGCTGTGTTATTGAAGCGGGATTCTTCCAAGTACAGTGCTGTTATTCAACTTTTGCTGGACAAGAACGTAATAACTGCGGATTATGATGACATTTGTGAACATGTTGGCGCTGTGAATGAGTTCTAAACCTAACAGTAGTGATTTAACAGCCGTCAGCCTGACTTGCTTGGTAATGGAGCTGTTATTCAGGCCTAACACGCCCAGATCACAGCAGACCTCTCTCGAGGGCGTTATTTAGACTTACTGATTTGTATATTAAATCGCATGGGCCCCAGGGGAAATTAAGGATTGTATTTTCAAAGCTTTTCAAATTGCTCTCGTCGCGAAACTTTGAAAGTACTGGTGAAATTAATCCGTAACACTTGCGGTTATTTATCGCATAAAGGGCAAAATTCTGTACAAAGGACAACTTTCAAGGTCTTCAGTTCAAGGTTTAGCGCCTGTCATTAAGGAACAAGCTTGCAGTAGGACGGGGAAAGCCTGCTGTATTAAATTCTGTACTAATAAGGCAACCCGAAGCAAAACGAAGAAATTAACTTTCAGTTTCATTGGCGGCCATGAAGTTCTGTAATTCTACATGTATGCTTCTTGCGACACCAGCCGTCCCAACTCAAAACTTTTTTCAGTACATTTTTGGTCAGCAAAATCTTTTTGCTTCTTCACCAAAAGACTGTCGAATTTCTTTCACATTAACATGAAATAACGGCGTTTATATCAAACTCAGAAGCGATCCGTTTCTGAAATTCCTTTTCAAAACCCGTTTGTAGCGAAACCAACTTATGCAGGTGTGCTCAGCCAATCAACATCAAGTAATCATGCCCTCTTGATTACCAAAAGTGCACCCGTGATTAAGAAAAATGCCCTCTGGCTCAGCCAATCAGCATTCAGTAATTTTGCCCCGTATGTGGTAACTGACAACAATGTAAAGCTAGCAATAACGGAGCCGTCTGATACTACAGTGGAGGCAAAAAAACAGAAGTTACATTTCAGATTGGTCTCGTACTTGACAGCGTGTCGTGTCTCCTTTTTTAGCATATTGCAGTGTGCTTTAGTAATGATCCAGAAAAGAACTATAGCATTTTCTATTGTTCTGCGGCAATACGCTTTCCCCACGTTGAAACGGTTCTGTTTTCAGATGAAGAATTTATCAACCGATGGAAAGCAGGTTTTATATGAAATAAAATGTATTTAAACTCTATTTTGAAAGGTAGTTTCCTTTTTGTGAAAATTTTTCAACCAATCACAACAGTCGTAAACAAAGACAATAATAGCTTCCAATTTTTCAATGTTCCCCACATAGGATTACTGTGGTATTTAAACTCGGCAGAGATTTTGTTGAGAGGAAAATATTTGATCAATTAGGGCTAAATAAATTACACAGCTACCTGAAGTTTTGGTAGATTTTGCCGATGTAGCCAATCAGAAGTATGATAGAACAATAGCAAAGTTGTGCAAAAGTTAGCACCTTTCTGCATTCCTTGCCGCGTGTGCTATCCTTCTTACATGGACCATTACTTAAACTTAGACCACAGAATTCCACTGCACTCTGGTGATCCATCTGTAGACCAGCAATTGTCGCCTACGAAATTGCGTGAGAAAGAACATTGCGAGACAAGAACGTAGTGTGACGTGGAATTTTCTAGATCTTTCTGCAGGTACCGGAAAGCTTTGTATTTTTGGTAACTTGGGAATAGTCTATTTGGAGTTGTTTTGTTTCCTGTCTTTTATTTCTTTTGTTTTACGTAAGCTTGCGTAATCTGCGCTCCGGTACCGGCCTGCAGAAAGATCCAATTTTCTGGTTTTGTTATAAATTGATTTCAAGTCGGAAAATTTTTTCTGAGATTATCTTTGTGATCCTTTGTTTTCTATAGCTGCTTGCTATAAAATGAACTGAGACGGCAATCGACCTCCTTTACTTCTGGGGTGGCCAACTCGAAAGCTCATTGGCTACTTTGGTCACTATACACGATTAAATAGTGTTTCTTCTAGCTAATTTCTGTTTGTAATTTTATTTCTGTATTATTGTAAACTATGTTACATAAGTTGTTTCTTTTCTGTAAACAATGTAAAATAATAAAACGTGAAACTTGGTGTTCTTTGTTGGGGGTCATTCTTAAGTACTGATTTAGAGCAGTTGCCAAGGGATTACTGAAGGTAATATTTGGTGGAAGGTATTTTGGGGTATTTTGGAGTGTTTTGCAGTGCTAAATGGAGTAAATTTATACAATGAAACGTTTAATTTAAAAAAGTATAGGTACGTAAGGCGTACAAGAGCCCCTGGAGGTAGCAACACTTAGTTGACTCTAAAGAGTCAAACAAACTTGCTGGGGGACAGTTACGATAAGGTTTATTCAACAAGTTTGTCTGGTTACGATTTACAGCAAAAAAAAAATTGGAAATTGTTTCACCTGAGGAAGAGTGATATCAAACCAACATTCATCAGTGGCTTTGTTAGTTAGAACTGTACAGGACCGCAAATGATCCCCAATGTAGACCGGAATTGGTCGCCTCGCAATAAAGGATGGAAATGTATGGGCCCAGGAATTTGGACAGTGGATTTAACATATATATGATCGATTGTTGTATTACTGTGAAACTCGGAAAACCATGAACACTTTGATTTGATTCTGACGAGTTAATTGTGTACTGAGCCAATCACAATCTAGTTCGCCTCGCGTGAGAAAACCACAACCAGTTACAACTGCTGTTTGCGATTAGATTTTCTCACGCTTAAGGCGGGGGTCCACATGAAAGCCATATTTTGGCTGGGTATTATGTTTTTAATGCAAATATCTCGTTTACGTTTCAAGCAATCAAGAATCTCTTTGCTCATTTCACATATCTATGTTTTGGGTCGTTTTGTAAAATTTTGGGGGATTTTTAGGTATATTTGGAGATAAATAGTTTTTCTCAAAGGATTAGTAAAATTTATGGAAATAGGAAATTTTGAAGATTTGGTGTTGTTTTAAAATTAGAGTTTGAAGTTAAAAATTGGTAGATACACTCCAAACAGTTGCCCAACAACCTGGGGTGCCATTGTGCGGTCGGGCAACGGTCTGGTGGTGTTCCATAACCATTTTTTTTCTTTTTCTTTCACCCTCTCTTTAAACTTACCAAAATTTCACTTAAATTCAGGTGTACCCCCGCCTTAATTGTTTTTTTCCATGCTACAAAATTATATTCTATATTTCTGGTTTTCACGTTTTTCTGAGTTTCACGGTAATAATGCAATATTTTGATACAACAGTTAACATGTGTAACACAAGCAAAATTTACAGTATGGATGATTTGAATGCAAATTTCACAACCTTAAATCCTGTGTTTGCAATCTGTTTAGCTAGGTACGATGTTCATTATATCCTGAAATTTGGAGACAACTAAGAATTCCCAAGTGGATTGATGACATTTTTGCGTAGCTATCAGCATGGAGGAGATTATTGACAGTAAAATAAACTTGCACGAGCAAAATAGACAGCTGTACCCGTATGGCATGCAAATAAATCTATCTAAAGAGCAACTCCCGCATCGAAATCTGATCTTGGCACTTTGATGGAAGCCCGTGTTTGTAATTTAGGACGCAAGCAAAAGAATTGCACGGAAAAAGTTCTAAGCGGTTAATCAGATAACAAAGGCATCATCGAAGATTCATGTTTTGCGGTGCGTTTCTTAAACGAAAACTTTTTACTGTCACGGACGCATGTCAATTTGGCATTTTGCGTAATATGTTTAACAGATTTAATTGCTGCTTTTATGCCTGAGATACTTGTCTTTTCTTCACCTGAGATAATTAAAATATATATCTCCATTCGTACACTTTTTTATGGAGTCCAGGCCATTCCTAACTTTTTGCGGTGGAATCAGTTTTCATCTAATGCAGAGTTTTTTGTTTATTCAGCGCCTGGTACTGAGATCTATTGTTTTAGGCTGAATTTTAACGTTCCCAATTTGGTCTATAGAGATTTATAGTCACAAACTGATAAACTTTGCGCTAACACTCTGGGTTTGGACTTTATTTTTGATGGGAACTTGGTGAATACCAGCACGGACTGCAGGTTCCTCACTATCTCAATAGTCCGACTCGGGAATAGTGCATTTTGTACCAATAACAGTCGTTCCTGTCCTAGAAATATCCGAGTTACCGAGCGGCCAAGACTCATTTGATTCAAAATTTCATGTAATGCGAAAAGCAAGCCTTGATAACATGCTAGTGTATGCCAAAGAATGATTTCTCGGCTGATCCTAGGCTTTACTAGAAAGACAAAGATGACCGTTCTAAAATCGGGATGAAATCTTCACCCACGATTCACCCTTACAAGCGGCAATTTGATTGGTTGTTTATAGTAGCTCCAGCTCTGACTGGTGTGACCTACATAAATCTCTCACTCACTCACTCATCCACTTATATTCACAGACGCGTTGACTTAATGTCTTTTTTTTTTTACAAAAACACCCAGCTTATTTCTAGTTTGGTTTTTCTTTTATTGTACTTTATTTTCGTTTCATTTTATTCATAATACAGCTTTGTATATTTGTAAAGTTGGGAAGTAAATCTATACAACCAGACGCCTCTTGCTGCAATAAATAAAGTTTCGTCCAAGCTCGTACCCAGGATGTGCTCCTGGTGTGTCCGAGGTTAACATTTCAAGTCAAAGAAATGCGCAATTTGCACTTCAGAAATAAACGTCACCAAATCTTTATCACGGGAAACTTTCGTGAAGTGCCATGTGCCCGAGTCAGAGTAACAAAACAGTGACATTCACACCTTATAAATACAAGACATGGAAAACTTTTCTGAGAAAACAGGAAGTGTTTTTTCTACGACTAGGTAGACTTGAGGTAATCTAAAATGAACGAGAAAGAGGCGCTTAGCTTATGGTAATCTAAGCCAAACATCTTAAACCCCATGGAGTATTCCACAGCACTGTTTTCCATGGCATGGTCATGTGTATAACAAAGCCCATCACGCAGATGGTCTTTCTTGTAATGTGGTCCTTTATTGTTAATACGACTCATGGTCATGTAGCTTCCTCCCACTCAATGGTGTCTACCATCCCCCCCCCCCCCACCCTCCCCAAATCCATGAGAGTTAAATCTATTTTAGGATTGACAGAAAGAGGGTTTACCAGACGCTTCGATATCGTTAGCCAGTAATTCAATTACGCTTTTCGTTTCTTTCTGGTAAATCTAGGTTCACGAAATTCAAGAAACTTACTCTACTTCGTCTTGATTTGTGTCACAATGAACAATTTGTCACTTGATAAAGCGAGGATTGCTTGGTAAACTAATGTAATGAGCTTTAATCTTAGTATTTTGGAGGGTACAAACGGACTTATTTTTATCAAAATGACTAAGTTCGGAAAGCCTCAGCGACGCTTTCTTACTACTGCCAATTCCCTAATAATTTAGTTTTTTAAAAAAACGCCTTCTATTGCAACTGTCAGCGATTTAGAACGTGAAAAGAAACGAATTACACATTTTAGAACTTAACTAACCCGTTGGCTTCGTTTGCATACTGTCAAGAAACGTTAATTTTACCTCGGAGCTTGGGGTGGTTTCTTGCTTCATTTCAGACCATGTAATGATACTCTTGAGAATTCTTGCTTTGAAATTTCTAAACAGTCGCGTGTACATAAATGAATAATTTTTAGATGGAGGAAAGAAAAATCCTCTAGAGAATATCACGTGGTCTGTAATGTGAAAACAAAGTGACCACACACGTAAAAGGGTCTGTAAGACAGCTGGCAAATAAGTTGAGGATTTCATGAGTAAATCTACTCAGACGTTCTATGCATCACCACAGGTTTCGATTCCAACGGATAAAAACTACCTGGGAACACTACCAACATGAACACTTGACCTTTTTTGTATATTTTTAGGAGGACTTCAGTGCTACTACTGTTGTTAATATGATGAACTTGAGATCCCTCATGTTAGTCACTGAAGAAAAGACAAAAAAATACCAAATGTACATGGTTCGAGTGTCCTCAGTGGAAAAAGAGAGCACTTTTCACCAACTTTCCTTACGATCTTAGTTTATGTGGCATATCTCATTTCCACAAAACACTTATCTAGATGGCGAGTATCAAATAGGAAGTGTAACTACCTGTCGTACGAATAACAAAATGACTTTTTATGTACAAAATGCACAATATATTACTACATCCATTTCGTAATGACATCTTAAATCCTTACTCAAACTCCAACCGAAATTGTTTTCTAGTTGTTTGAGTAAAGATTTAATTCACAGCAGTCTACAAAAGAAGTCGGCTCTGGTCGTAGCATGTTGCTTTCTAATGACGAAAAATATCGTGATACAAAAAACCATGCGTAAAACATTCCCGGCTCCTTTAGCAGCTGCACATCTTGAATACAATAAGTAACAACCATTACCAAGCGATAAAGCTTTCAAAGAATTTGCTTGGCCAATGAGTAAGTGTACTGTAGAAACGAGCGCCTGCGAATATCTGTAAAGAAACATAGAGAACTTCATCGAGTGGCTTCTGCGCGACTTCTGCACTGCTGTACATATAGTATATACATATTTATATAAAGACAAAGAATACTATGTTTCTGTTGATGAACAGTCTACACCATCCGTCACGCAAGAGGTGTCTGTGCTTGTGAGCGGATAAATTGTCACGGAAAACGTCCTTATTTACATCAACTGGAGAAGCCTCGCTGTCGCCATTTGTTGGTAATGGTCTCTGAGGTAATGAAGTCTCTTTGTGACAATTAGTACTTTTAGAAATGTCTAGTTTGTGTTGTCCAAGACCTCCACCTGGATCTTCAGTTTGAGTTTTTTTCCTTCTTGACACAGACGTAGTCGGTCTCTGTTTCTCAGAGTCACTATCAGAAACATGAATTTGCGCTGAAGTCACAACTTGCTGATAACTGGGAAGACATGCATCTGAAGGACAAGAAGATGTCAAAGAACTATGGCTGCCTTTAAAGGAGTTTTCCGAGGAGATGTTTTCCACTGTGGACGATTTCTCTTCAGAACCCGAAGCGTTTTCCGAAACTTGACGCGAGGTTCATACACGGCCCTTGCGCAGACTCGGAAGACGTCCAGGAAGGTTGCCGTTGATCTCGGTGATTCGCGGCTATTTTGTGTGCTACTTGAACTCGACGACTTCAAAGGAATGTAGCTAATGCCATCATGTTGGAAAGCCTTGGCATTCGAGTCATCCCAAAACAATCCCCTTCAAAATGTGACACGTGTTGAGGACGGGCGTTTTGGAGACTTCTTTTTTCCACACAAGACTGCACTATGATGAACAAAGAGCCAAACCATTGAGGTTACCACAATACTGGACACCACCGCAACAACAATGATCCCCAAAAATGTCTTCTTGTTCGTATTTCATGTATTTCGATTTGTTCACCTTTTCTGTTACAGACACGTCAGTGCATATTTCTAAAAATAAAAAACGCACTCATTAAATCCTCCGAAACACTACTTCTCGTTAAAACAGGTTTAGGGACGGACCATTAGAAATAAACGGGGGGGTGGAAATATTTTCTGTACAGGAATTTTTTCCATGTCCTCCCTTGTCTGCAGGATTTTTTCTTGGGCACAAGCTTTGCACGAATTTTTTTATCGCCTACAGAAAACATGTTTTTTGTTGTGTGATACATGAAAGATTTATGCAAGAATTATCGATATTATTATTTTATTTCTTAGATATGTTCTCTGGACTAAACGACAATTAAATGGACAATAATGTGACAGACATACCAGTCAAACTCAAAGTCAGAACTTTGTTAAAAGATGAGATAGTGACACATTAATACATCATTTCTGTAGGTTTATATTGTAGTAATCAGGTTATAACAACTTGAAAACTAAAGCTGAGAGCACAACAAGTCGAAGCCCTTATTGGGTTTTGAAAGACGTCTGCCATTACCATAATCACGTCTTATGATAAACAAATAGGTTCCTTTTTGCTGTCTGTTTAGTAGTAATAGATCACATGACGTCAAAGTGTGGTGGGGACAACACTGAAACAAGTCTGACATAAGCCACAGAAGAGTGTGATACTGATATCACACTATGACATACTCGACAACATCCAACTAACAGCATGGAACACAATTCTTTTATAACATGGCGACACAACTTGGACACTAAAACATATTTTATTTGTGACTGAAACGCTTATCCAACCTCGTTCCCAGGGTCTCTTATCTAACCGCCCTCTGAGGCGAGCAAGGAGAGACCCTGGAACGAGATTGACGCTTATCTGGTTTCTAAATTTGTCAAAATATAAAACATTCGTTTCTTTGAATAGTTAGTGATGGTAATAGGACCGAGTGGAGTCCAATTCGCTCTGTAATAAATAATACGAGTGATAACAAAATGGGACGACCGCGCAGCGGGAGTCTGATTGTTCATCACTCGTATGATTACAGACAGAATTGGACTCCACTCAGTCCTATTACCATTACTAACTAATCAAGAAGCGAATGTTTCATAATTTCACAATTTTAGAAATCACATTAAGTGCGGTTTCCAGTCACAAATAAAATATGTTCAACTTTCAGTGCCCAAGTTGTGGTCGCCATGTTATAAAAGAAGTGGTTCACGCTGTTTGCTGTGTGTCTTACTACCAATTAATCAAAACAAAATTTACAATTTCCGAGAAAAGAAGAATAGCCAAATTATAAAAGAAAGAGAAAATTTGCATTAAAAAATGAGGTGCAAATTGTTTAATGTCGCTCTGAAACTAACATACAACTTTGAATGTGATTGGTGGATTTAAACTACAACTCTGAATGTGATTGGCTTATTTGAACTGTCCGATAAACAAACTCTTTCTTCAGAGACTTTTATGACACTTTGATATTGTGTTATTATATAAAGCCTATAAGTTGTCCGATAACAACTTGGTAAATGAATTAGTGGAAAAAAGGCGTTTTTTAAACCAATTACAATGGAGGCAGTCGTAATTTTTGTTAAATGTAGGCAAACAAAGTCAAAATACTCAATGAAAATGTAGACAAAGTCAAAATACTCGATGAAAATGTATAGACAGTCAAATACTCAAGTTTAGTAAACGCCTTAGCTTGGAAAAAGGTCAAAGGCTTGAAGCAGGGTTTGGATTGTTCAGAATAATCTTCACATTGCTCGATACTTAAACAAAAGGAACTTGCAGCTAAACTCGACGGAAATTTTGCTGCTAAACTGAAACTGCACACGGTCATGTTAAATACACATGGCCATTTTCGTTCATGGTGGCTTCAAGAGGAATTAGGTAGGACTAAAGGCGGTGGACAAAAGAGGAAACATTGTTGCTCATGACGTTTCCTTGCGCGAGCAAAATGCGAAACATTTGTGCGGACACAAAATGTTTTCTAAACAAAATCATAAACATTTTTTGTGTCCGCAACAAATGTTGTCCGCGACGCGGGCAAACGGGGAATTATTTGTGTCGGCAACAATGTGTCCTCCTTTGCCAGGGCTTTAAAGCTACATTATAACATAATCTGAATAATGGCAACTGGAGGCGTACGAGCTGGAGGGGGGGGGGGGGGGGGGGGGTGGGGGGGGGTTGGGGGTGGGTGGGGGGACTGTTGATCTAGAGTGTTAACTCTGTAGTGTAAATTAACGTGCTAAATAACCCCATGAATAACCCACTGGGCGTTAGCCCTAGTAAAGGGAATCAGGGAACCACACGAGGCAACTGAGAAAAAATCTTTTGACCTCGGTGTAGCACTTTAAAGGGGCTCAGTCACGGTTTAAACGGTTTGAAAAGTTTAGCTAAACTTTTCAAATTTGTTGTTTGCAATCCGTGTCAAACTTCTCCATCCTTAACCATCCTTGTTATTTTCAGGTTTCCTTCAATTTAACGGTATTGTCGATGCTCAAAGTAACTCAAATACCGTGACTGAGCCCCTTAAATTTACACTTCAGAGTTAATTCTCTGGTCCACCATTTGTGTTCCTAGTGCTACGCGGCGCAACATTCATAGTACCCTTACTTTCCTTCGCCGCGATTCACCACCTAAATCGTCCCCGACTTTCTCTGTCCGACCTCGTACTCAGTCGGCAGAGTAACGGTAGATCTAATCCGGAGGTTCGTGGGTCCGATTCCCACCGAGGTCAAAAGATTTTTTCTTTACCTCGTGTGGTTCCCTGATTCTCTTTAGTAGGGCTTACGCCCAGGGCCGGGTTGTTCAAAGCTCGATTAAGCTAACCCAGGATTAGCGAGAATGTGATTTGAGTTTTGTAACTTTTCGATGAGGTTTTCAGTTTACACTGTTCGTCCTTCAGTTTTGAACTTGACTAAGCTCAAACTACACAAAAACGTCAGCAGTAAAAACGGTTTTACACAAGAAAAATAAATCAGTACTCCGTTTAACTTGTTATCCTGGGTTAACGTTAATCGGCTTTCGAACAACCCGCCAGAGTTAATTCTGTTAATTCTCTGTTCCACCATTTGTGTTCGTAGTGCTACGCGGCACAACATTCATATGTTGATAGAGTATGATTGATTAATTATCTAAGCTTTTGAAATTATAGCAGCTTTCATTAGATGAGGGAACTGTGAACATTTTTGCAACATCTGAATGTGTTTGCACCCCGATTTCAACATTCTCGCATTCGGGCACTGCGTTTAAGTTTTCGGGCAAGAGGTAACCGCTCCCCTAAGTCCAGGTTTCCCGTACTCCTATGAATGGCAAACAGACGTTCGCTGGCATGAGATACAACATGGCCGACATGGCCATTTGGCGATGAAGAATCAACCACATACCTGTTTCTACAGACAGCTGCGTTCTTTGACTAACAGCTCCTTGGGAGTTCGAAGCTTCACAAGCATAATTTCCGCTGTCTTCTTCCTTTGCCTCAGCAATCACCAGGAACTGTCCTCCCTCGGCAAACACAACATGACTGCTTTTTACAACTATATTGCCATCTTTGATCCAAAGAATGGAAGGCAACGGAGCAGCGCTAGCCACACACTGCAGCACAACACTATCACCAATGGACACAACAACTTCACTCCTCATGGGACGCACGAAATGCGGTGGTTCTAGATGTAATAAAACAACAAGACGATCTAAGATCGTAAGTCAGGCTGTAGTTAGACGTGCTACTACGAGTGTTGATCCGCACAGCGGCTCGAGGCAGGTGTCAAAGAAATATCATGAAACTGTAATCGTACCGAATATATTTAACAAATGGAGAAGCCTGAGCCGTGTATTACACTGATAAAACACGGCGTTTGAGAACACGAGGGCTCGTGTTTTCTACATTTCTCGAGTATTCTCACATGTCCGGAGTGTTTTATCACAACTTGTAATACACGGCTTAGGCTTCTTCATTTATTTTATGATATAAATTTTACACGCGCAAAACAATAAAACACGCTTTTTTTATGTTCAACCATGCGGGATGTTGGTAGAACACGAGAAGAATTCGTAAAGACGGCAGAAAAGACAGCACAATTTGTAAATATATTCGACCTATCTTTTCCTTTCCGCATCGATATGGTGGAAAGAAGGTTGAGCCTTCATTACGTGTCTGCGGTATTGCTCATTGCACGTGACCGAGATTTCACAAGAAATACGAGGGTAAACCTACGGTCGGTCGCCCAATTCCTCTATATAGGGGTTTTTATCACGGTTTCTTTACGTTTCGGTTAAGGAAAGGTTATGATTTTATTGGATTATTCTGACCTGCAAGTCTGACTTTGAACTGATATTTTGAGGAAAAAATATAACGTTCATAGCTGTTCAGCATGCAAAGAAAGTCGTGTCTGATAGTCCAGGGTGGGTATATTTTGAAGTCGGGCTAGTGAATTCTGTTTACTTTTGTCTCAACAGCTTCAAGTGAGGCATTGAATAAGTGTTTTGTGATACCTTCTAACTCACAAATATGACCAAAAAAAATCCGAAGAAATCGTTCCTTGGCGCCGGCTGGCCCACAGATTTGCCGCGGTTTCAACTGAGGAGGAGGAGGACTTAATGTCGAGTGTCGAGGAATTTAGCTTTTGACAAACTAATGGGGGGCACTTTTTTAAACACACGACCCCACAAGCTATACTGCTTTAAATATATCGTGTATAAATAAAGATTATGTATGTATGTATGTATGTAAATACACGACCCAGCACGACCTGATCACGTGCTCGTCAAAAGTTCACGTTGTTTTCCCAGGGAGTTAATGAGGTTTGTCCGCCTTGGGAAGTTAGTGAGTTTTAACACGTTCTCTTCCAATCGGAAAATGTATTTGAGTTTGGAGGTATAACAATACAGAATATTACACATTGGACTCGCTAGCTTTTTTCTGATTGGTGAAAGCGAACGGTGAATTTTCGAAATAAGAGCCTGCAACGTCATCTAGCTGCAGATTACACAATAATCATGTCAAGGACACTCAAGGTCACAGACAAAGGTAATCATAACACGTAAGACCGCAAAAATATGACTTCCACTTTTTTTCGTTCAATGTATAAGAAAGCAATTATTAGATTAAGTTTTTGTGATATCCAGAATAATCAAGGTCTTGGTTAGGGTTATGCTGATGACTCCTACTTCTACCTTAAAATCCAATAATTGTTTATTATCAGCTCATCTGCATTGGAAATGATAGGAGTTCTCTTACCGAGCACAGTAACAAAAGCTGTGGCATTAACAAAACCAGCTTCATTCTCGGCACTGCAGGTGTATTTTCCAGTGTCTCCAGGTTGAGCATTTCTGATCACATACACTTTACTTTCAGGTAAAAAATCCATCCTTCTGTCATCTGCAGCAGGAAAACTTGTCCCTCCATCCTTCTGCCATGACAGGACAGGTTCAGGGTGACCCTGAGCTTGGCAATGCAGTTCAAATGTTTTGCCTGCCACAACAGATACATTGGATGGTTTCTCTATAATCTTTGGAAACACTGCAAAAAAAAGACATAAGATACAGATGTCACTATACACTTAACTCCTGGAATAAGTATATTTTCTATTCCATGCGCTCCTTTTCTAGTAATATTTCAAAAACGAGTGCGAGGGTTTCATCAGGTTTCCAAACGCGAGAAACACTTGAAACCACGAGGCCGCAGGCCGCCGAGTGGTTTTATTGTTTTCGAGCGTTTGGAAACCTGATGAAACCCGAAGCACGAGTTTTTGAAATTACTTCTCCAACAAAGAAAATTAGTTTAAATTATCATTTGAATAAGATTTCTAAATTCAACTACTATATTTGCAGAGTTTTCAAATTGAAAAAAAGTAGCAGGAGGAAAATATAAAGTAACCGGAGCACTATCTCATCACAACAACGGCAGTCTTGTGGGGTTGCGGAGCACCCCGCCCCTTCTGCAGAGAGGAATGGGGAGCTTCCCCGGAAAATTTTGAAAATCAGGATGCCTTATTAAATGAAGTTTATTCCCATGCAATTTTTGCACCCCTAACTAATTTTGTTGAACGCCACTGTACACTTCTTAACGAGGGTTAGTGTTGAAAAACTTTGCAAAATTAGTTGCTTTCAAAGTTTTACAAAAATGGTATGGTGTGCTTTTACATTTGCATGAGTACAGTAATTATTACATCGACTTCTTGTACCTCCAACTGAAGTGCAATATGAAACTGAACTGTAATACAATAGCCTTTCAAATCAGTTGCGTAAGTTAACTTGAAAGCGGCTTCCGTCGATACCACTCCTTTTACATGCATGAGGTATTATCACAACAAAGTCAGCGGTTTCGTTTCGACTTCGATTCGCTGCAATTCGCAGTTTTTGTCTGAAATTCTCAACACTTGCGCTGTTGAAGGCTTTTATTAGGGAACTTAAGCATTGGCGACGGCGACGCCATGGACGACGCCTAGTAAAAATTGAATTTAAATTTACTCTCGAATTTCGTAGGTAACTAAACCCGTTCAGAGCGCAAATCTGTCTAAAAACCTGCTCAAAACTAAAAATGTAATGCCAGCGATAAATTCTATAAGGAATCCAAAATATTTGCCGTCATGACGTACGTTCTCCAAAATGCGCAAAACCTGGTCATTTCACGTTGTTGTTTGGCGGAGAACGGCAACGAAATGTGCAAAGATTTATAACGCACGTGCACAGCTATTGTTCTGCTCATTAAACCTTTTGTTTTGCGACGTTCCCGTTGCCGTTGCCGTCGTGGTTTGCTTAAGTTCCCTATTGTTAAAGGGACACAATCAGCTGGCGCTCATGCGCATTACATACCATTCCATAGCTAATTTGCATATAACAGAGACGCGATAACTACTGTTTTTAACCAGATATGATTAAAAAAAATATCATAGGATGAGCAAAAGGACACTCAAAAGCAGGTTTTTCAATAAACGATTGAAAATGAAGCAAAACACTGTGAAAAATGAAGCGGATTTCTAGATGAATTTTGATTTCAGGTTGAGGTAAGCTTTTTTCAAAGTGAGAATAAACTACAGTATCCAGGTCAGCGTAGTCACAAAGCTGACTGTGTCTCTTTAAGGCTTCTTTCAGCCTTTCCTTGAAAAAACATTTGGTGCAGTCAAGACTATAATGAGTAACATTTCACGAGGAAGACTGTCTTCGCATTCACTACGCGGATGCCGCTACAGCTACTGATACTGTGGTCAATTCAGTCTCATCATATTGTTTTTATTATCGTCACTTTCAGAACTGGAACAACACCTACTATTTGTTAACTCTTATTCCTAAAATTAATGTTACCCGTTTGACTTCGAGACTTCTCGGCAGTTGAAAGGAAAGACAACATCGTTTGCTGCCTCCGCTTCATGTTGAAACTTTCACGTGAGAACAAATCTACCGCTGCGCCGATACATGCACGTTCAAATGACAGTCCGTGTACACGAGTAGACTTTTCTGCTAAACAAATCTCTCGCTTCGAAGATCAAAAGGTACATACAGTAACCGCACTGTTTATTAATTATTTTCATCAGTTGGCGTTTAGTTATTTCCTCGAGAAGATCAGATCACGATGACGTTGGCGAAACAGAATTGTGTAGTTAAAAAAAATTGAAATACGAAAAGTACCCGGCGCAAATGCATGAAGTAGCCGGTGACTTGCGCCGGGCGCCGGCTAAATTTGAAAACCCTGTATTTGAGACGTGAAATGTGTATCAGCGATCCTATCATCTAATTGCTACGCCGTGACAATTTTTGAATATTCATCAACTGATGTCACATTGTGACCTAGCTGTTTGTCAGTTCTGAGCGAACACGTTGCTTCACAAAGCAAATAGCAGAGCGCAGATTTAGACATCCTAAAACAAGCAAAGAAGAAGAAGAAAAATGTGTGCCAGCGCTATTCCGAGGTAACGTGTGCATTTGGTCTGATAAAATTTCCAACATCAGTGCCATTTTAGGTCAGAAGTGTACAGCAAGGTTGAAAGTGAACCAAAACACGAGGTCGTCACCATCGAGCGAGAATTTAAATTTAGAAAAAGAATGGGCTTTTCTGTTTTGGGTAGTTTAATAACTGTACCGTTACATTCAACGTTAGCAGTAAATAATTTAGGTGTAAAGTTTGTTTCGTAAAATGTGTGATTAAATAAAGTTGTTTATCGCCACGTGTTTTTGTTGTTTTTCAATATGCAGATTTAAGAAAATTTGCATCCGTGTTTGAAATCGTTTCAAACACGGGCTTCATTCACGGCCGTGTTTTCAACTCGTTTTTCATTGGGTTTCTAAACTCATCCACCTGACCAGAATAAGATGATCTGGTTGGGTAAAAGCCGCATGAATAATTAATAAGTTTGAGAAAGTTAAATACCAAAAACGCCCGACATTTTAGATTGCAATATTTTTTCCTCCAATGACACACCAATATATTGGCATGAAGTTCAAAAAAATACTGAATAAGGACAGCCAATCTTGTTCAAAAAAGACACAATTGTGCCACTCTACATTGTGCAAATTACAAACGTCAAATGAACTAACCCTTTGAATTAAATTAACCGCTTCCTAAACATTCACACATCTCAGTTTCACAAGGAACAGCTTGGGATGGTGAGCTTATGTCCAATAGAAATTTGTTAGACATGTGTACCTAGCAAGAAAAATTTGCCCTAGAGATATTTTGAAGTTTGCATCAAATGTAAGGATACCAAAGTAGTGCAACAGTGCTCAGTGCATTTATGGACTCGGGTAGCTGAAAACCAGTCTGTGTTTGCCGGCTAGTGAGTTAAGTTTATCCGGAGTAAGCAACTCGCAAGACAGTTCCGTCTTGCCTGTTTTGAAAGCCAGTCTAAGTGCAGTGTTTAATAATTATTGTTGTTGCCACCAGCCAGGCTAGCCATGTTTGGTAGTAAATTGTCACTTCACTTAGAAGTGAACTGTAAATAAGTCACAACTACATCAGGAGAAAATAGGTTGTTCACTTGCAGGTTTGACACTAACCTAACACTGTGATGTGTGCCACTTTAGATGAGACAGGTGTAAACTGATTGGATGCCACACACTGATAATATCCAGTGTCTTTATCTGTCACTGATATCAGGTTTAGCTCACTGGTGTATGTTGCTGTTTCTCCATCTTTGGTCTGTACAGGAAAATAAGACTGACATCAAGCTTACTAGCTGATCAAAACTTGGACACTAGGACCAGTGCAGTAGGCCAGGGCCTTTGGCAGTGGTTGTTATAAAATTGAAAAACAAGTACTGAGAACTGAATTGAAAACTAGATGTACATGTAGGCCAGTAAGGTAAAGATAAAACATTGCTTAGCTTACATCTCTTATTCTCACAATTAAACTATTTTTGCCACCCCAAGGAAGCAAGCTGTGTTCAGAGGAATTAATCAGCACATTTAAGTCTATCACACAAGTTGAGGTCTAACCTGGGCATGGTTTATGATGTAAGCCCCTGCCAATGGCTTGTTGTTTTTAGTCCAGTTAACCCTGATAGTATGATTCTTCTGTGATACAACACACCGCAGTGTAACATTCCGACCTAGGAGCACTTTATGCCCTTCTGGGTGTATTATTATCTCTGGTTTAGCATCACTCTCATCTGTGAATCAGTAAACAAGAAACAAAATACATTATCCTGAGGTAAAGTTGGCAGATGGGTGAGCAAGTATGTAAGTAACTTGAGGTACATGTAGCCTGGGTCAACTGTTCAAGTGTAGGTAGTCCCTCATTAGTCTGCTAAGATGGATGACGACCGCTTGGTGTCTGCTGACAACACTGGTTTTTAAGATGATTTTCGCTCAACATTCAAGCAATAATGGCAAAAATTAAGTTACCACAAAAACCTCATGGTATGTTAATATTTTGAATAGTTAGGAACTTTTTGAGACTTGAGCTCTAAATCTGACCCCACGAGAGAAAATTGAACTTGAAGTTCATCCATATTTCACTTAAAACAGACGTTTCAAGTTAGTTAAGAACAAAATGTCACAGGCTTTAAGTATTCTTACTAAGTTTGACATTAACTTTCAGGAGAATGCTTGCAAATTTAATCGTGAGGTCATTTAGAGAAATGAACTTAAGTGAGTCGTTTTCAGTAGTATTCTAATAGTTACTGCGCTATAAGAAGATTTAAGTAAATAATTTTTCACTGATTGCTCAAACTTTGAGCGAAATCTATCTTAAGGACACGAGTATCTCCTTATTTCTTACACATGTAGAAGCCAGTGTAGGAGTCGCAGGAGGAGGAGGGGGGCTACACATGTATTGTACTTGCCTGGTGGTCAGGAGCCACTATGTATTCAAGAAATATGAACTGAGACCCTTTATGTCCAGGTAAAAATGTTACCAGTGATAACCATGTTTCACCACTTACCACAAACAAATTCTGAAGAGGTAAGGTTAAAGATACTTCTTCTTTCCAGTTGTTTAGGGTGGAGACAAAGGGCACGTACATTTGACTTGAACTGTTTACTCTCAATCCAGACAGGAAGCCAGCTCAGTTCACAGTTGCAAAGAAGGTGTGTTGTGTTTAAATATCTGTTACCAAAAAACAGAACTCTAACTACTAATTACAGCCAAAAGTTCCACATTTTATAGGTCCTTTGCAGGTCCTCATGTGATCTCAAGGAACAATCATCACAAAATAGGCATGGAATTATTTTTTCTCACAGTTTGAATAGTCAATAACATTTGTATAGAAACCTGAGTTGCTGAGTTGTAATACTTGCCATCTAGCATACAAGGTCATTACACAAATGAACTGTAATAAAATCTTGTACTTATTAAAAGGCTTCAAATTTATACATCCATTTAAATTATGATTGACAAGGACAGACAACAGTTTTCTGTGAAAAAAGGAATATTCATCTGTTCTTGTATTCATTTTAATATCCTTATCCTGTACATCCGTGCTCCAGAGAAGTGAGGGATGTCAGGTCAAAACCCCAACCACAGAAAAATTTATAAAGATCTGGTGGGATCAGTGGCCCCTGTTAAATAATATGCATGCAAAATTTGCTTCTGTAGCCATAACTAGAACCCACTTACAGGTACTGAAGATTCTCCATTTCCAGGAAGGCATTCTTCTCAATGGATGTTATGATATTTGCAGAAAGATTCCTGAAAAAAGAATAGTATGTACAGCATAATTGGTCACACTACGATTTGAGAGCTACATTAAATGACGATGTAAGTGTTTTCATCATAGTTAAAGAAATCTCTGCATGGAAACCACAGATGAACTTGCTTGGTCAGTGGATATTGGGGAATACATCTACATGTAATAATTTTTTCATCCTTGGTAGATATGCGTAGATCGAGCCAAACGTTTCCATTGTCGTCTCTTTTCCAACTTTAAATATCTTGGACAAGTTTGGAAAATTTTCCAACAAAGATTGCTTATATTTATTTGTGATAAAAAATGTACTCACAAGCTTTGCATGGCTTTTAGTCCAGAGAATGCATTGGCAGCTATCCAGGTGACACGATTTCCATCAAGTCTCCTGAAAAAAAATTTAATTAAACCATTTTTTATCTCCCAAGGAAACTTGCAAAGTAGGAAAGCACAGCACATTATGTCCAACTGCCTTAGATTTCTTATCCTCAACAAATCACAAATGCTGCCAGTAAAATGCAATGAGGACATAACACAAAATGACAGCCATAGTAACAGCTGGATCGATGTTTTGGCCATGTCAACAGGGTGGGTGCAATAATGCTTGGTGGATTTGATTCCTGAATAACATTTTAGAAAGTTGTAAATATGGCATGCTTTACAAAGCCAAAAATTCGAGGAGATTTTTACGGTGAAAAAAAAATGAATAGAAAATACCGGTACCAAGTTAATTTAAACCTTTTATTCTTGGTCCAAAATATCAAGTTGACCTTGTTGCAATAACACATTCAGCAGCTCAAACAGAGTACTCACAACATGATTAACTTCTGAAGCCCTGTGAAAGCTCCATTCATTCCTTGTACTGTTGATGAAAGAGCGTTATTGCTCAGGTCCCTGATGTGCAAGCAAATAAAAATAAAATTATAAGCTACCAAGCATTTCAGGGTTTATTTTCCTCAAAAAACATAGTACACAACATCCAGTGTATTTTTTACAAACCACATTATACAAAATTTTCAATTTGAGATTAATTGCCTTTCCATTCATGACTGCAGGCATCTTAGAAAAATCTGAACAATGTGTTCCCAAATTTGTTACTTAGAGATAGAACAAAATGTTAATATTGCTAAGAAATTACCGGTATTACAAACTCTATTCTGATTAGATAGTATCGCCACTACATGTATGTAAATAGTTCACCCCTGAAGCAGAAAAGGAAGACAATGAAACAAAAAAGATCCCAACAAGTACTACAATGTAAACCTTTAACAATGATAGCATAAGGACTTACAACATAAGTAAGGAGTTCAAGTCAGCAAATGCCCCCTCTGCCATGTGATAAATACGGTTACTGCCCAGGTTTCTGCAAAATAAGGGTCATTTAATAAGGGTCATTTTTTGTCACGTGCAGTTGAACCTAAAGTTGTCAGCAAAGAACCAGCCAAATAAGCAAGTATACAGGCCTTACTCAGATACTACTTGACACTTACAGTGCTTGTAAAGTTGAAAGATGAGCAAATGTGGTCACATCAATGTGTGAAAGTTCATTCTGGGCTAGATTCCTGCAAGGAAAACAACAAAAATTACAAAATTGAAAGAACATCCAGGAATATCATGACAAAGTAAAAGTTTCCTGTTCCAACCCCCTTATTAAATCCGTCAACAAACAGTAGTGTTGCAAGAGGGAAAATCAAGAAAAAATGAAAACACAGGCAACTCACAGATCTCTGAGAAGCAGTACTGCTCTCCATCCCATGCCTCCTGGCCGTTTATTAATTACTTGGATACGATTGTTGTTAAGGTAACTGATCCAGGGAGAAAAACAGGATTCATTAGATGCAGTTCCTCACAAAGCAACAGAATTAAAAGGCAGAATTATACACATGGTGTAAAAAAATATGTGGTCAACACACAAGCACTCATGCAAGAGTTTATTGAAACAAAGGCAATAATGTGCTCACAAAATAAATTGGATCAGAGGAAAGGCTTGTGACAGTTGGTGCTAAAAAGTGTTTTTCACCCAAAAATAAATAAAGACTCTGCCAGCAAACCAAGTGTCTGCAGAACTCACAAACTATAAACTTGCAAGTGATTAAAGATGGTGAATTATTATAAACTTGCAAGATTCTGCAACACAAGTCTCCACAAGAGAAAATTATAACCCCTTTAGCTTTTAGATTCATCAGCATCAAATTTGCCCTGAAAATCAAATCACAATTTTTGTAGCTACTGTATATGTTGTTACTGACCACAGGAATGCCTTACACCTTGCTGAACGAAATCTCTCCAAATAAGCACTGCATGTAGCATTTTTTTTTCTGCTCTAGAAAAACAACTAGGGAAGAATTCAAGCAAAGTATTTTCAACTTACAGTTTATGAAGCTCAGAAACTCCAATGAACCATGATGTGGAAATAGATGTTAAATTGTTATTGTCCAAGTACCTTGAGAAAGACTCAAAATCAGTTGTAAACTTCAAACAACTTAAGTAATGTACATTCAAGTTACTTCTTCTTAAAATACAGATGTCTGTAGAGAGGTAATGAGAACATGGGTAATCAACAACAAGCTAACATGTCCTTGTATAAGCCCTTATTTATACAAAAACAGCAATAGAAAAAGTATCACATTAGCATTAAGGAGAATTTGAAAGTGTTTGTACTTACAGTTCTCTGAGATTGTTCATTTCCCAAAGGGAGGAATGTGCAATTGTGTTGATTTTATTCTTTGAAAGTTTTCTGCAATATTATTTTGAAATTTTAGTTACAAATAATAAGTTCTGTGTAGTTAACATACTACTGTACATACTGTACGTATACAACATTCTAACAAGGTATTTGGTACTAAACACTTGGTCTACATGATCCCTTGTCCAAAGTTTCTATCCCAATGATTGCAGACTGATTTAGGCTAGTACATGTATGATTTCCATAATTACTACTCATAAAGAGATCCTCAATTATCAGCTGAATGGTATGTATTACCATTTTTGCCATGGGTCTGGAGATATGTCCAGGTTAGACCCTAAAGATGCATGCGAATTTCAATAAGCGTCATGAAGTGTCCCCTTGCTCTTCTCCCCAACTTTAACATCACTTGTTTCTCAGAATACAGACAATGTCACAAAGTGTCCCCCAAATCCTGCTCCTCAAGTAAGGATTAACAGCTGCATTTACCCTCAGATAAAAATAACACTAACCTTTACCCTAACCTTATTGTTAGAAGTAGGTAGCAAAGGCTTAGAGTTAAAGGGACACTTCGTGTTAGATGTCAAAATTCACCGTGCATCTAATTAGGGTCAAACCTGGACATAAGTGTGGGTCTGTAACATCAACATTCCCCACAGGAAAAGAGAAATCCCAGTTAGCCTGCGAACAGGCTCCTGGTTGGGTTTAGGAGATAGCCGAGTGTAGCCGAGTGTAGTCTAGGGCGAGCGGGACAAGCCGAGAGCGGTCTGGTGAAGAGGGAGTGTGCAGGGGAGCCTGTAGACATTCCATTGATGCCGCCGTTCCATGATACCAGCTCCTGGTATCAAGATCTGATTGGTTGAATTGATGGCTGTTGACAGCTCTGACATAAATAATTGACAGATCTTGACAACTGCATGTAAATTAGCATAATTCTTGCCGAGACCGTCAACAACGGCTACAATGGGGTTGACATGCCTACACGACTTTTACGGTTCGTGGCATTAGTACATTAGCCGTTTTCTTTTCGGTCTCTTGACCTTTTTGTTGCTTTACTCTTGCTTATGAAGGGCACACCGTATTGTGATATAAGGAGAAATTAGAGCAGTTAGATCGTGCTATGGCAAAATTTAAGAGGTCATAGGTCTGCATGATTTCCGTTGTTATCTGCATGTCACTTCGTTGAGTTTGACATGACATCTCTATAAATTTGCCATGTGTTAGTGTATTGTTTTGGCTCATTTTCTATTGCAAGATATGTTTTTAAGACTCCAAGTATTTGCTTTTGAGGGAGAGAATATGACGTTTACTATGAACGTGTTCCTTACCAGTATTTGCATTCTAAATTGTGACACCGGGCCCTGCTATAATTAGAACTGTTTGCAAGTACAGTAGATAGATTCTTGTAAGGGGTATCATATTTGTCCTGGTATGTTTCTTCGGAGATGCCGTAGCTTTACTAACAGAAAGCTACAAGCTTGTCTAGAGAAATTCTTATGTTTCTTGCAGCTATCTAGGCGAGCTTATGTTTCTGGAGCTCGATGTATAGGTTTCTTTCTCCTTTGATAGTTCTAGTACCACAGGATTTAAATATACTGTAGCTCTGTTGACTGTGTTGCGTGTTGTATATGCCATTTTTATAAAAGGGAAACCCATCGATTTTGACAGGTTTAATTACCTCCTTGACAGATATGTAACAGGCTAACCAACAAGGGGCGGAAGAGTACATTGAAAACAATGCCTACAGGCTCCCCAACGTCCCACTCCCTTCGCTCGTGGAATCACGACACTCCAACTCCCACTCGCTTCGCTCGCCGAATTTTTTTTCCGACCTTGCTGGGATCCTGTTCACAGGCTAATCCCAGTAAAATAGTCCACCTACACACCCCTATACTACAAAAATGTATAACACAATTCTTCCTTCCTTGATATGCCTTCCCTGAACAAGGATTTAGTAATCATCTTGTATGTAACTTTCCTCTACATGTACATAAACACCATTAAATTTGATTTTTGCTTGATAAATTAGTGGCCAAAACATTTGTGGAATGTAATAAATGCTACTTCATTCCAAAAGCAAAGCTCAGAAAACAAGAAAACATTTTGTGTGACCCATGATATCTAAGAGGATTTCACTTAACCTGATACTTCTGATTAAGCTAGATTTTCATTCCACTATAGCAAACTCCTTTAATCTGAGATAAATATGTCAAGAATTTATTTGAGGATCATGGAATAGTTCATTGGCTATTACCATGGAATTACATGTAGAACTTACAATATGACTATGGATTTCAAACTTTTAAGTGGACTGCTCACTGTTGTAATTAAGTTTTTTGTGAGGTCTCTGAAGGAAACAAGAAGAAAATGATATATTAAAATAAGTATCCAGTAGATTAGAAGTGTATGACAATTCAAAGACATACATGTAAATTACAGAGCTGTGTATTTTCATCACCTCAGAGTCTGTTTTCCCCATATGATGTCACAAGATGTTAAACATACTAACTACTGCATATTAACTTTATCTCCTTTCACATCTTTGCAAAGCCACAATACACTTAAAAACCAGCGTTTAAAAAAATAATAGGAAAATGTCACTTTTCCCCTACATTGCAGGTTTTGCAGGTCACACAAGACACTTTTTATGGATAAACAGACTACTGTAGGTAATGTTAGTATATGGCATCTGCACAACACAAAAAAGACACTTTCAAATACATCAGTGATTAAGGTGCCTGCCACACCAAATGTAATATAATTTAACAAGTCCATGCCAAAAGTACTATGCTCCATACTAGCTTTCCCCCATAGGAAATGAAAGGGCAATAACCTGTCATGTGGTCACTCCAGGAGCAGATGTTGATATGAGATAAGCATCTTATCAAATACAACATCAATGATTAAATAAATCTCATATAAGCAACTTACAATTTTTTTAATGAGGTTAAATGGCTCAAGGCCAGAACTGGAATAGATGTGAGTCTGTTTCTGCTTAGTTTTCTGTGGAAGAGCAAACAAACACCTCAATATTTCATTCACTGGTTATTTAAATTCTTGACAAAAGTAACACAACTGTTAGAAACGCTATCTGACATTACTTTAAAGAAAATGACAACACTTTTGAGTTTATATTAGACATGTTTCGACAGAAACTTCTGTCATCTTCAGTTAATTAATGCTCAGAGCATTACAAGTTGAATTTATAAGAAAGAAAAAATGCTAATTATGCTTATAGTAACAACGGAATGTACAAAAAACGTGACAAAGTGAGAATTAAAAGGATAGTTTTAGATTTACATGATGTAATTGTTGACATTATAGTTTAAATCTTTAGTTCCCATAAGTGCATGAACAAATTTAAATTAAGTGTTTTTTCTTTGTCAACGGGAGATGAAAATGAACAGAACCACTCAAAAAAGGGAAAATTGCTTTACCAACACACAATTTATAATTGAACAATACAATTAAGATTTGAATAGACCTGATGACAACAAAATTTTTGTGCCATGTTACATGTATAACTACACATGTACAACAAAAATATAATAAATGCTGTAGTTACTGGCCTTGTTTCTAGCATTTAACCAACACAAAAGAAAGATCCTGGTAATGATGATAATAAACTTGTACTTTGGACAAATAATGTTTCCATTAGAAGACATAGACTACAAATCAACTTACAATGACTGGACTGAAGTTAGGTTTGCAAAAGCATTTACCCCAATACTTGAAATACGATTACTGTTCAACAACCTATGGTAAAAAAGTAAAAGAAGTTACTGTGTTTAGTGGTAAAATAAGTGTGTGTTATCAGAGCATCTGAGTACATACTGTAACCTATGTTATCAATATTGGTACAAGATGTAAAAATGGGCAGTCGATGGCTGCATGTAGCTTACTGCTGCGGCCTGCTATTATCTACAATAGCGCGTTTAACTGCCGTGAAACAATGATAAGTGCAACCACGCTGTGATGAACGAAACAAATATATTTTAGCACAAAACTTGAAGTGAACAAAACGTTTTAGGAGAAAATTACAATGCTGTACTTCAAGGGTACTTCATAATTCGTCCTTACTCATGATGAAGCAACAAAAACTATGGTTTGTCACAACTTGAGAGCATTTGTCCACAATTATCTTAACGCATCTAGAAAGAAAACAAAATATTTGGCTCTCTCGATAGAGATTAGTTGCTCCCCGAAGTGAATCTTGGCTTTCTTGAAAAAAAGATCTTTTGGCACCCAAAGACTCGTTTTTCGCTAGAAATTCAGCTCAGAACATATCTTTCATTTGAATCATCAATGAAATGACCTTTTCCAGATATTTTTTTCCATTAGGGTCAACAAAAATCTCTTATTACAGTCATGCCGAACCAAAGAAATCTTTTCAAAACCCTAACTTCGAAGCGATAGATCTCTTTAGCATTAATACCTACCACACATTGGCAGTAGTAAAATGTATTCCTTAACAATCCAGCTTCATAATGTTAAAATTTCAGCAAAATCGAACGAAACCAGAATTAATTAGGATTCTATTTGTGACCTCTCTTGACCGTGTTTACCCAACAAAGACAAACCAAGGTTTTGGTCAAAAAAAATCCATGAGAGCTGAAAATTGAATGGGAACATCTTTTTCAAACTTTTCTTAGGAGATCTAGATGAAAAATTTTTTTCGGCAGGCTACAGAAGAAAACAAAACAAAAAAGAAAGCGAGATAGTGTGAAGAGCTGATAATTTAATCAATTTGTGGCCTACAACATGTTCAAGTTATAAAGAGCTTACTTCTGGATAATTTCAACCTTAGAAGCAGCAAATAGTCCCACATTACTTTCTGTATCCTTACAAATATCCTGAATTCCATCTCCGAAAGATTTGGCCCCAATTTTGACATAAATAGACATTTCCCCGACATCGACGGCCATTACGGTGGGTTTTCATACTAACTGACAAAGATCGGAAATCTCCGGTCAAAATCAACAGAGTTCGTTGTGGGCTCGGACTCTATTGTTATTTACTCTCACTCAGAAAGACAGCATAGTAGCTTATGCCTCTTTAGGCAGTAAGCTACAAAAACTAAATTTTGGTTTTCTTCCCAGGGGGAGGGGAGGGGGTACCGCCATATATGGGCTATGTAGGTATGTGCTGCTGTGAAGGGTACGGCTTTCAAGCAGTTTACTCTAGCATAGGGTATATCAATCAGAGACTTTGGGTCTAGAATAGGTTATCATTTTTTCACTAAACTAAGGAAACCAGGAATTGCTACTCAAAAATATATATTAAAAAAAATGAAATCATCACGTTTAAACTTTCACGACTCTGCCTCAACAACATTGATAGATGACTATCATAAAACGCTACTGGATATTATTAACTATCAATAATCAGTTTCAATAATCATGGTAACAAAATTCAGCTGAACTAGCTCTGGTATAGGCTAAGGGTTTCAGGGTCCCAGTGGCACATCCCCACCCAAAAAATCCTAAATTACCTCCCCCGGCTTTTCTTTCAGTCTTCATAATTATTTTGTACCATGAGGGTTATATTAACATGTATATTTTTGATTCAAAAACCAAAGGGATTTGACTCGGATAAATTTACAGCCAATTTCAGTGCAGCATGTAGATCGGTTTTTGAAACATTAAAATAAATTAAATTAAATTAAATCATGTGATTTTGACAAGAAGCATGTTCATGTGCTGGAAAATGGAGTATATTTGTGAGATTGTGGAAACAGACAGCAAGATGTTTCCAAAATAAGCAGGATGAAAAAAAGGAAGGCAAAGCAAAAGGTGTCACAATGAACTGTTTTCTACCAAAAGAATCTTGAGCACTTGGAACGGGGCAATTCAACCTTTGGAAGCAGTACTGGCATTTCTTGCTGTTACTGATGTCATAGCACACAAATTATATTTACAGAATATATTAAGACAATGGTGCATTAGCAGCATAGCTGGATTGGAATACCTTTTTACACCAGAAAAATGGCAAGAAAGTACAACCATAACAAAGTTAGCCTGAGCCTGGCACAGAAACGGTATTTAAAATAACAATAATTGACTGGAAAAATAAAGGTATTTTTTTTGATAGCAAACTATATTCTCCTTCCGTGTATCCCCTTTTTGAATTTGTAGTATAATGAAGATTAGTTATTGCCAAATGTAGACTAAATTTGCACCACTTTGATGGCTTGACAATGACATGTCAGTTTCATTGTGTCATTTGTATTTTTATGTGCTCATTGTACTTCAACTACATCTCACCAAAATACAACAAATGGCACTATAATGTCCACAAAGCGTATGCACAATTGGGTATTTTAACCCCTACCTGAATTGTTCAATATTTCAATACAAACAGTTTGAAATAAATATGAATATGAGACTGATGCAAGAGTTAAACCATTGACCTGTTCTTTCCAATAAAAGCTGAAAATTGTGAGTTACCTTAACCCTTTCACCACTCTCCCTTTGACGCGTAAAATCGTCTGGCGTTAGGCAGAGTAAAATCTATAAGTGGCCACTGGTGGTGTAAGGGTTAAATGAAAGGAACTGAGGTTTTTACCTTAAATTTTCATTGTTGAAAATAATTCGATTTCTCATCACTTATACAAAAAGCAAACCTGCGGTAGACTCCTGGTCTAATCATGATGGGCGAATCATTCACAGGTGAGTAGTTTCAAAAACCCAGGTCAACACACTGCACAGAAATTGGCAGTACAGTTCTCAATATCCAACTAATTACAGTGTCGAACAGAATGTTACTGTAAAACATTTTCAAAATACTTCGTTTCCTCACAAAACAAAAGACAGTTTGATGAAATTCATATTTGCATTACCTTTGCACAGTATTGTAATATCTGAAACCCTGGCTGGGTGATAAGACATTAACTCTGGATCTTAATTGCAAGTCTTGATATACACGTAATAGTATCATCAAACTTACAGATATGAAAATAATAATCAAAAGTAGAACATAACTCTACAAAACATATATTTTAAGAACTACATCCCCAAGGATATCACACCATTCAATTAATAAAATAATGAAATAGTTGGTTTGTTTTCCTGGCTTTTGTACTCTAATACAAGTGAATCATCATTCAAAACTATGTACCATACCACGGCTTGGAAAAAAATTCCAATTGAACCAACCTGGTCTTGGGACAAGTAGTTCTCAAAATGTGCTTGGCCTGGGCAAGTCTAACTTTGCTTTTTTGATGATTTAGTTGCCAGATGACTTCACTATCCTAAGTTTCAAACTTAATAATTTTAAATTTGATATAGAATTTATGGAGACTTCGGAAAAAATCCGAGTCCCAGATGGGATTTGAACCCACGACCCTCCGTGATCTAGTCGGATGCTCTAACCACTGAGCTACTGGAGACTCTATGGTGAGCAAGGGTCAATTTGTGGGTCTCAACTGGAACTGCATCGCGCGGTTACACAGTCAAGTAATCACTGGCACACATAAACTCACTAACAGCATCGCGCTGTCACATTAAAGCATATCAAGATAAACTCACTGACAGCATCGCGCTGTCACATTAAAGCATATCAAGATGCAGCCAACCAACCTCCAAAGTGAGTATATTAAAGATGAAATAACAACAACATGATATAGAATTTATGGAGACCTCGGAAAAAATCCGAGTCCCAGATGGGATTTGAACCCACGACCCTCCGTGATCTAGTCAGATGCTCTAACCACTGAGCTACTGGAGACTCTATGGTGAGCAAGGGTCAATTTGTGGTTAGAGCATCCGACTAGATCACGGAGGGTCGTGGGTTCAAATCCCATCTGGGACTCGGATTTTTTCCGAGGTCTCCATAAATTCTATATCATGTTGTTGTTATTTCATCTTTAATATACTAATTTTAAATTTCATGTAAATTATTTAAAAAAAAATTGTAAACTTTTGCTGTAGATCTTTGCCCATTGAGCAACTGAAAATGAAACATTTCCTGCCTAGAAGGAAAATCTACTTGCTCAGGGCAGTGGGACGGCACTTTTTTCAAGCCCTGTACATGTATATGGAACTAAGTTGATTATCAGCTTGTTTCAGTAAGTAAATTAGGTGCCTAGGTTTACCACTTGTATATATGACTACACTTTCCACTCTACTGATCAAGTGTTATTTGATTGAAGGAAATAAAATGGCAGATATTGTTGGCCTAAGAGGATCAACAGTTCTTTTTTCACAAAGATTGGAAGAAGGTGGCCTGGGCTGTTGAAAGTATTCATCTCATTAATAAATATTTTATTCTTCAATACAAAAATGAATGATAGAATTACTTACAGATATTGTAAAGACAATTTCTTTGTGACATTTTGAGATCGAATTGAAGTTATTCTGTTGTGGTGCCTGCAAACAATCACCAAAACAAATAAATAATGGCTGACTTATGATCATAGATAAAACATACATGTAGATTAATGTTATGTTTACATGATCTTGATTAGCCCAGTCACCTCTCAATTTGTAAGAATTTGTCCTTGATTCCAGAGCATGAAAAGTTGATACACATACAACCTTCATTTCTATTGAGCCAAAGACACCGATTGCAAGTAAAGTGTCAATATCCTCACTAACTCAATCTGACCACTAATTGGGGTGCATGATATTCCTTGAGCATAATAATATTACTTACAGTGATAATCGAGTCAGGGAGGATGGTAGAGATTGCCATGGTGGAATATCCCTGAGCTGATTCTCATGAAGAAGTCTGAAAGACCAAGTGGTGATCAGCAATATTGATAAAGACTAGTTGTGCTTTTCTACCAGTAATCAAGTTGTATTGTATCAATCCTATCTTCAAAGTTTTCCTAATTACCACTGAAAAATTACCATAGATGAGGACAGTTGTCATGCAACCGCACTAATATAGAGCTATGAGCCTAAAAACTCAAACATTGTATAATAATTGGGGGTTTGTCCAGTTTGGTGTCATTAAGAAAGTACATGTATAGGCAGAGAACAAAGCCATCTAAATTTATGGCCACTTGCCTGATCCATGTGTTTTGCCAACTTTTAAGCACTACATCTTCAACACAAACTAGCAATAATTATTAATGAGGAAATTTAGAGCATAAAAGTTGAAATGAAAACTAAATACTTACAGCTCCTGGAGATTTGTAAGTCTTGAAAGTTTTGAAATATCCAAGGTTTTCAGTTTGTTGTAACTAAGATCTCTAGAAAAAGGAAAAAATGTCATGTGTTATATATTAATCACACAATTCGATTTTAATTACTAACTTGGTTGTTGTAACTGATGTTTTACTAACTTAGAGGGGAGGAAACAGTACGGGAGGGGGTCACTGTTTAAGGACAGATGTTAATTTTCATTTTGTAAACTTGACATCTCTGGAGCACCCAACCTTTCTTCTCTTCTGACACAATGGGGACAAAAGTATTGGGTGGCAGGACCAAAGTGAATTATAATGACAACTATAATAATAAGGAAAATTTCCACTCATATAATTTATTCTAAAATCTCTAGAAAAATCAAAATAAGAGGTTTTTAGCAGATTAGTGTCACTATGGCAACCTCTTGTGTTAGAAAAATGATAATACTATGTTGAACAATGATTGGGCAGTGTTAGCACCATGACTAACTGGTGAAAAGTGGTCATTGTGACCCAACAAAATCTAGGTCACATATCCGTCAATCTGGAAAATTTTTTTAATGTCAACTCGTGGTCAATCAAACCTGATTACTATTGTTCTGCTTAACTATATTGCTGATCTATTTTTTTTTGAGAGTATATTGGCTGCTATTTACATGACCATGACAGTGTGGCTTCTGCTACTTTGGATAACGTACACTTATCAACCTAAATTCTTATGGCCAAATATTACTCTTATTTATTTCTCCTTTGTTTATTTTATTCTTTTTTATAATAACTCTGTGTAAATGTTGTCTATAGTGTGAAAAAAGAACTGAATTGAATTGAGCTGGAAACTGCTGGCAATCACAAAATTACCATTACCTGCTCAATATTTGAACAGGCAAAATATTTAAATTGCAAAAAATCACACACCCCCTCTTACATGTATATAAAAAGACTTCATTAGCAACTTTTTCCTCTTGTTCTTCTAAAGGTAAAGTAGAGATTTGACAATAAAGAGTGCAAATTAAGCTATTATTCAGAGGTATGCGCCAACTATAGATTAAGAAGTAACAAATTTTTCAACACTTTTCTTTTTTATCCTGAATGCTTTTCACTTCAAGCTGTCACTTCACTTAGTGTTGGTATGATTTATGGTATTTCACAAAAAATACCTTTTAATGGTGTGTTATGTGTGATCTTTGGTTCAGTCTATATTAGTACCATTTACATACATAATATTATGGTATTTCCTACAGGAGTGAAAGGGACAATGGTGATTACAGCCCCTGCCAATACAGCAGTCAATAACTGAATGATATATTTTCATAACATTTTCCATCATTCCCGCACAGAGAAAGTACCACTGTGCTAATATCACTACGCTATGCAAATGGATATTATACAATGGTCTTATTAAGGGAGCTTTACAACTCTGACTGACATTGTACTATGTACGTGCAAATTCTAATTTTCAGCCCTACAACCATCTTAAAACACAAAAACAAGTAATAAAAATTATGCAGACAAATGAACAGCACACTGAAAACAAACAAAAGGATGTATCACTTAAAGATGATAAAGACAAAACAATAATTCTAAAAAAAATGAAAATACTATGCAGCTGCAACACAAACCTAATGTTGACAATACATTTTGTAGCTCAGAAAGTTCAAGAAAATTCTAATTACTTACCAGTAGTAATAAGAACCTTGCAATAGTAAAAATACTGAGCGCTGCCAGACCCATTTCATCACGCTGACAACTCAGTTAAACAAATTAATATCCTATAAGCACCCCAAAACAGTTTTTTATGGTTTCTTTTACTGTGAGTAAAGTTCACATACCAGCAGAATAGGTGATCACAATTGCACGATACAGAATTCTTATCTCCTAGGGTTCATGTATCTGGGTGATATCACAATCTCCTTACTTTATTTCATCCACATTGTAGAAATTATACTTGGTTCTTATCTTAATAAACACTTTTTCCTTTCTTTGATGATCAGGTCTTGTAGACTTGCAGTGGGCACAGCTTTAATTTGTTATTGGAATGTAAAGTACCTTGCACAATAATATTTGAAAAACAAATTTTTAACTTTGCCTTTCATTTAGTATGACGACGTTAACAATATTGAGTTGTGAATATAAAACAGTGACTACAATATGGGCAAAAAAATCAACATCCACACAAAATGAAATCTCCAGAAAAATCCATCTTTAACAACTGCTAATGACAGCAGAGTAAAGGGAAATAAAGCACTT
>JAHPZR010036819.1:5000-15000 GCA_019787425.1 Platygyra sinensis
AAAATATTCCCGTCTAACGGTCAGAGTGGAAAGAAAGTATGAGCGAACTTCAGTGAAACCTGGTCATAATATATAATACAGTTTTCAGCGATATTCTTTAAATGTACGAAATTGATTTCCTAATTGATATTACACGATTTTTAAAAACTCCATGGGTATCCAGTTTGTTGAGTTTTGATTTGTTTTACAAGTAAAATGTATAAGCCAGCAAAAAATTAAATTGACTTTCTTGAATGACTGTTCAAGAATAATTATTTGAAGACAAAGTAGCAAACAGTCTGAACTTCTGAATCTGAAATCTCCTCGTTCATAGAAAAATTAATGAATTGAAAATAGAGGAAAATATGAGGCCCGGCGGTACATATTTATATATCTTAGTTTGAGGACAGTTATGAAACTGCGTGGGGCTAAACTATTTTGACATACATTGTTCGGCCAAACCCAATGGCAGTCCTGCAGTTAGATCGGTTTCCATATTTCCGTTTCATTTGCAGTTTTCTTGTTTTCTCAACATAACTTAACACATCATTAAGCATCCACCTACAGTCCTGTTTGTACTGAGGTCAGGTTGATCCTGATTCTCATCACTCGTCTGTGAAGATTTCTTCCGTAATTCTCCTATATCACGGCGTTCAAAAGTAAACGGTGTTTGTTTTTCCCTTTTGATGATCAGCACGAACAGGAAATACCAGAAATCTAATAAAGGATCTGGAGGAAATAATTCGAAGTACTTTGAAAACACGACGTATGAATATGTCTTCCATTGGCCGGTTAATTGGGTAGGCGTACCGGCTGTCAAAGCGTACGGATGTGGTTTGAAAAATATATTTTCCGTGTCGGCTGTTCGGTTTGTCATAAAGCTGGTTTTAACCCCAAAAGAACTTTGCTCGGGTCATATGCATAAATCATGAAGAAGACGATATATATGTGTATTGTGCTTGATGCACATCCAATTGTCTAACGCTAATCGACACCGTCTGGAGTGACGTTTATGTTGGTTTCTATTGCCAAATGCACAAGAAAAGCATCATTGTATTAAAGTATGTCAGGAAAACTGCTGATATTGGGCGGTTGATGCGTACCTTTGAATTTAATCATCTTCAATAAACTGTTACAACATAAGGGTGACGGATTCAAAGGGGTTTGGGGGAACAAGGAACACAGTAAACGGAAGTATTGGAACCCAAGGGGGAGGACTCAAAAGGGGTTTGGGGGAACGGGGAACATGGTAAACATTAGGAACATAAGGATAAGTGATTCAGTGGGGTTAAGGGGAACGCAGAACACGGTAAACGGTTACTGAGAAGTCTTAGAACTCAAAAGGGATGACTCCAAGGGATTTGTGAAAACAAGGAACATGGTAAACAAATAGAACTTTGGGGTGAGTGATTCAATGATATAGGGTTTAGGGGAATAAGATAAACGGTTAGAATCTAAGGGAGGGGGAACTCAAAGGGACAAAAGGAACACGTTGATTTGTTTCAAGGACCGGGAACAAGGGATATTTTCGGATTATTTTGTATTAGGGACCAACTAATATCCGAGATACCGTCTGGTAATGGAAACTCGGGAAACTGTCAAAATACTCGCGGGCCGGTGTTGTTCATCTAGAGTGATCCAAAGAACTGCTGCTAGTGACTGACGTTTCTAAAACCTGAGCGGAAGTCATCTTGACAGACAAGTCTATGGTGTGAGAAGAAAGAATAAGCTGAACAAATTCTCTCTCTCTCTGTACTTGATCTAACCTGCGAACCAAAATAAACAAAACACCTCTCAGAGTCGGGACGTAATTGTCTCTTCCACAGATAGCCTGTGTGGCAGGCGTCCGAAGGGGAGAGAAAGGGGAAAGACGAGCGCGTGAACAAAAACCCTGGGAACGAGGTTGGTGCGTGAAGCGCGAGAAGATCGGACGCGGGAGGATCGCGGAAGGGGACCTTCTCCCTCCCGCACTCATTTTGACTTCTCCCTTTCTACGGCCTGCCTTGCAGGCTATTCCAAAGAAAACAGAGCTGACTTTCGGTAGAGGTCTCAAAGTCGTATAACAACTATATGCTTCTAGTCGTGAGGCTCTTTAAGTCATTGATTCAAGAATGGCGTTGAAGTCGAACCTCGAGTGAAGGGAGGCTTAAGAAGAGTCCAAGATGGAAGAAATTCACAAGCATCCAAGTAACTGAAAAATATAAAAAAGAAATAGGTCCGCAATGCGTACTTGTGGGCTTACGGCTATTTTTGTTGAGTTATTTAGTCGGCGCGTCGGGTATGTTATGGACGGTTGAGTGAGCGAGCGAGCGAGCGAGCGGTGAGTGAGTGAGTGAGTGAGTGAGTGAGTGAGTGAGTGAGTGAGTGAGTGAGTGAGTGAGTGAGTGAGTGAGTGAGTGAGCGAGCGAGCGAGTGAGTGATGTATGTCACACCAATCAGACTGGATCTACTATAAACAGCCAATCAAATTTATTGTTATTTTTTAGTAACAAAGGGTAATGTGACACTCTTGTTTTTCACAAGGGAGTAAATTCAATGAGAACTGACGAGTCGTCATCACTTGTTCCCACAAGATGTTTGCTATTTTTAGTAAATGGTAAGTTGACACTTGTTTTTCACCACAAGGGAGTAAATTCAATTAGAGCTGACGAATCTTCACCACTTGCTCCCACAAGATGTTTGCTATTTAGTTAATAATGGTCACCTGACACTTGTTTTTCACAAGGGAGTAAATTCAATTAGAGCTGACGAAACGTCACGACTTGCTCCCATGAAATGTTTCAACAAACAAAACGAGGTATTGCTATTTTTAGTTAAAAATGGTGACTTAACACTTATGCTTTTTACACAGGAGTAAATTCAATTAGAGTTGAGAACTTATCGCCTCTTGTTCCCAGGATATTAAGCAAAAAAAAAAAATTTAATTCATGGGTATTTTATGACATTCCCTTCAGTCCGAGATCTTTTTTTAAAAGGTAAAAAAAGAATCGGAAAACTGTTCAGATGTTATGCAAATTTAATCTCAAGCACAGGGAGTGCTTGCGCGGTCACCCGAGCCAGAGGCTCATGATAAAGTGCTTGACAATTCCAGATCGAATTGGAATTTGGAAATGTTGGTTTTTGAGGAGAGGGGAAAACGGAGTACCCGGAGAAAAACCTCTCGGAGCAAGGAAGAGAACCAACAACAAGCTCAACACACATATGACGCCGGGTCCGGGAATCGAACCTGGGACACATTGGTGGGAGGCGAGCGCTCTCACCACTACGCCATCCCTGCTCCCAATGTTCTTTGAAGACTGCGTAGCGCCAAGTTTAACTTCAAATTAATTAAATAAGAGAGTCAGAGTCAGAGTCAGAGTCAGAGAGCTCATTTCTCTTTCTTGTTATTTTTGGTTTAGTAGTGTTGTTTCGTTCTGTAGGAGGTAAACTTATGACTCGTATAAAATGAAGAAAGTTCTCTAAACTTAAGTATCTTTATGCGACGGTTGAGGTTGGAAGGGCTACGTGGTCAGTGGATGAGGGAGTCATGCCTGTGCACGCATCACACCAATCACAGTGTGGGGTATATTAACCGATAACGGATCAAATTGTCTGTTAGAAAATATTATTGCATCTCAGGAGCCCATCACTAGTGATGTGCTCCTGGGTATCTACATTAATCTGGAGATGTATTAGATTACTATAGTTTGGTCAGTCAAACATTTTAAAAGTTATATCGAGGGAGAATTACATATGAAAAGTATTTTGTGTGACGCTCAGCTGCTTACAATGGTCACGCTGTCAGCGAAATGCCCAACACTTCACTGTGATTCGAGCTTTCGTTTTGGGCGGGATAGTTTTGCTCACCGAAGTGAAAATTGTAGAAAGTACTCATCTGTGTTATCATGAAGATAATTCTGTAGTTACTACAAATTGTTGCAGAAATGATAAGAAATCTCGTCATGGCCTATGTATACTTTATCTCGAAGTTGGTTGTGAATATGTCGTATGGTAGCTGTGGTGTCATACAAGATATTTGCTATGGTAACCGCACGTAAGAAAGAGGTTTGCAAAGAAACAATCGTAGATCTGCGAGATGTGGATATTGGTAAAGCTGCAGATGCTGTCGTTGAAACTGAGTACAGTGTATATATGTGTGCGAAGAGTTATCAACAAATGAAGGATGGTGGGCAAAAGCTAGGGATTTCAAGCTCATGTGTTCGATCGATTACAATAATTATTTAGAGAACAAGATGCTTTGCAAATTAGTTAAGAGGTGTGTAAGATCGAGGCATTGTATTTCCGTGTGTAGCGATAACGCAAAGGGATGACTGAAGAATGTAAGCTTAGATGTTGAGAACCTTCAAGAATCTGTTCTAGACTTAAGATTGCCATACAGAGAAATTGAATGATAAGACGCTTATTTAAAAGAGTGCTTGGGGCTGTTCCAAGGTCGTCTATACAACAAGTTCAGACAAAGTAGTATTCGAAAAGAGCATGTCTGCGTTACATGTAAGTATTTGGTCGGGATATCAGCTAAAATGGAGAAAAAGAAGGAAAAGAGTTGTCCTGAAGAATCGTGAAATGTCAATATTTAGGGACAGCAATTATCAAAGGTTGTACAAGAATATTTAACTCCATAATGACATTCAATTCAGGACCAATATATATGAATGAGTTACCCTTATCATAACTGTTAAGAGTCCAACGAGTACTGCTACCTCTGCAGGGGCTTTTAAGTCACGTAAAATATATAACTCTTGTACGCCTTGCTTGCCTATGTTTCACTGGGTTGAAGTATTGTAGAATAGATTTAGTCAGGGAATCGGAAGTCGCATTAAAGTGTTGGCGGTTCGAACGCTGGTGTGGTCAGTTCTTTCTTCGCCTTCGTCTTCGCCTTCCTATGCATTTAGCATTTCCCAAAATTTTATCAAGGCCCAGAAATGGCGACCAGCATGGTACATTGGGCGAGATCATGAGCAAACTGGTTTTTGATGCAATTGGAAAGTACAGTCATCCCACTCGTTATCGCCAAATTGTTGGCACCCATAGCCTCAATCAGCTCACTAGTGAGCAGCCAAGGGTTTTGTCAGAAGACCAAAAACGGCACAGCTCTGTGGTTGCTAAAGTTCACTATCAAAAGAAATAGATCCCGAGAAGTTTCTTTAAAGGGTCACGAATGCCTACAAAAACCTCAAGGTGCCAAGGGTTAAGAAGTGGACGAGGACGTCTACGCAAGACTCGGAGATTCAATTTCCGACGCCGGGACACATTATCAGCTCCTCCCCTAAAAAAAGATGCCCTGCCTCAAACAAATTTGTGCTCTCAGAGGAACATTCGTCATGTTTTGAAATTCACAGCAGAAGAGGACGATTTTCTAAAGGAAGGGATAACTAAACACGGGTTTGGACAGTGGACTGATATTTTGAGAGATGCCGATTTCCACCTCCAAGACGGAAGAACAGAGGACTCCTTAAAGAAAAGGGCTGGAACGAAAATGGCTCTAGCTTGGGAATGGATCTCATTTACAAAAAAAAAAACTTTGAGGACACGTTTCTAAGCAAAACCAAAAACTTATAAATTCGGACACTCCCCGATTATGGCTTCTACTGACGGATTCGAATAGGTATGGTATCAACAATAGTTGCCATGGCGGCAACGGCGACATGGCCAAGGGCGAAAGAGGTCAGAGACTTCCTATTTCGATCCATCCTAACATAAATGAGCTAAGAAACTGTAAGCACAGTTGCACGTAAAAACAATCCTTTTAATTCGGAATTCATTTACTTAGCTTCTTGGAAAATAAACTTGAATCACGTAGTAATCCGCAATGTACGAGCTAATTTGTAATCACGAGAGAAAAAAAAAACGATTCTCCACCGAAACATCAAAGTCTGCTACTATTGGACTGATGTGGCGTTAAACCGAACTCGTAACTGTTAGATACACAATCAGAGTTTCTGTGAGTTATTCAGGTTTGACTGAGAAATAGTTCGAAATGGAATTTAGAGGTTTCTTTCCTGGATTTCCCACAACATCAGTGGAACTTCTCTTCTTCTTCTTAGAGACTTTGCGCAAACGTACTAGAGCCGTGTTTCCGTGACCTGCAAAGTGGGCGCAGGTGAAGCTGGCAGTTGTTGTGGGATGAAGAAGTAAGCCGCGCAGTCGCTGCTCTTCTGGTTGTTATCTATTGCAATATGTTTCCAAAAAAAATTATACCCAAAGTTGAAGAAGATCGAAAAAAGGATGTCATATCTCAAAAGTCTTGAGGACGAGTTGAGGGCAGAAATGGCTAGAAACGCCGTGGTTCGCATAAAGCGGGGGTTGAGTCGCGCGAAATCAAACTCAGAAGGTATCTGTCGAGAGATCGCTCGAAACGTAACCGGTGAAGAAAGCTCTAATTCCTACAAATCCACCTCAAGATCAAACAAGGTTTCCCTCGCCAGTAACGGCAACCGGGCGGAGATTACAAGTCTGACAGGGTTACCTCCTACAGTTTCGATGGTTGGATATACAGCAGAGGCATTCAGGTGTTTCTGCAGTTTTGCGGGCATTTCCAATATGTGTAAACACTGGAAGAAATTTCTTCTCACCTCCACCGAACAAACTTGGTGCAGTAAATAGAGAAACAGTACCCAGAAGCAATTAAGATGAAGAGTCTTTTGTATAGGTGTGGGCAATTTCTTTATTGAAGCCCTCTTTTGCGTTTTTAAGTTTCATAATATTGCCGTATTATTCGATCACGGTGTGTTTTTTGTAGTCTCTCGTCTACTCCAGTCGCATGGTTGGAAGGCCAAAATGGACTTGTGCTGCTGGCAACTTGACTTCACTTCATCGTTGCTGTCATCACCTTCGGGGTCCGGCGGGCTTGCTTGCTTTTTGCCCTTACTCTTAGGGGCCCTTGTGCACTTAACGCAGGAAAGAAAAACGCCACGTTTTAAACATTGACTTTACAAATCTCCGTGATATTTTACGAATCAAATGAACAGCGAAAGCGCACGATAGACAAATACCTACCGAAGATTGCCCCGTCGCAAAGTTCTTGTGTCCTACACACGTTGTTCACGCCGTTTGAAACCGTGCCTCTTCGTTAACTTTACAAACACATTTTGTACTCAAGATGCCACGCTTCTAAGCAACTATTGGACTGATGTAGCATCATGCCGAACTCTTAATCGCCTGAGTTGTCTACAGGACAGTCTTGCTCTGTTCATGTTGTAATGATTTGGTCAGAACAGAGTAGAGCTGCTCCTCATTTATACGAATCGGAGATGTGACATCAAGGGGAATCAATTGAAAGTCGCGCAAACTTCAGGCATGAGAAAACAAGCGGAGTTTAATTTGGTATCTAGCACTGTCACGGTGATGCTTTTCTAAGGCCCCGTTTACATGGGTCCGGACAAATTTTTGAATGGGCGAATTTTGTTCCTGGACCGCCTGTTTACATGGATCCGTACAAATTCTGTTGTAGTGGTGTTTACACGGATCCGTGCAAATTTTAGACCAGCTGCAGCATTTAATTCCAGGCCATAACCGCGCTATGTGAGCAAAAAGTTGCACGGTTCGGGTGTTTACACGAGTCCGTATGAAATATGGAACCGTGCCCGTCAAAAAGTTGACCTGTGTTTTTCAGGTCCCAAACTTGCACACTTCAAAAATTCGTCCAGTTCCGCCGGTCCCGTGTAAACACAAGGTGGAACCGTGCAAGTTTTTGTCCGTGCAAAGATTTGTCCGGACCCGTGTAAACGGGGCCTAAGTTCAACAATGACTTTTACCGCCCCGTCAAATTCTCTGAGCTAGAAATAATCTTCTCATGCCCATCGCATCAAGTTCCTTTAATAATTATATATCCAGATAATTAACAATTATTCACCAATTTCACCGACACTGAGGTGAATAATGTTTTTTTTTTATAGTATACTAAAACAGTGGATAGCGTTGAAGGCACGTGCTGATTGGCTAGTCATACACGGAACAGTATCCTTTGGTTTTTACCTCCTAGCAGCTTGAGAAAAAATGGCGTCCCGGTTTGCATCCGTGACAAGCGAGGAAATCATCCAAATTAATTTTTTTGTGGTGTATATTATCTCACTGTTTTAGTATATACTAAAACACAAAAGCTGAATAACTAGCGGGCCAAAGAGTAACTTTTTTTGTGACAATATACCGGCTGCTCGGAGGTGAATAGTACTTGGCTAATCATATCCGAGGTAGCCAATCAGCGTGCGCGAAAAGTACTATTCACTTGTGTGGTATATACTAATAGGTGCTATAGTTTTCATTATCTGGCGATTACATCTTTTCAGCTCCAAATGCACAGCATTGGTCTGCCCGAACAAGGAAAACAAATGACCTAATCAAAGGAATTGATCTCGCTAAAAACGTCTTGGTAGCAACTTTTTCATGAAACTGAAGCGCTGCACATTTGAGTTCAGTAGCCGTGAATCAAAGTGCGATTGTTTAGTTTCAAGGTCAAGATCAAATTGCAGCGATGAATACTAGTTATGCAACCCTTTCTTGTGGTATACCGTGGAACATCCCACGAGTCGCTTTTATTTTCTGATCGATGGGAAGGTTCGGTGGAATACTGACGAATATACAACGGCTTTTCTGCATTCTAACTGGCTGTATTTTCTATGGCATGATATCAACAATGAAAAATCACACAACGAAAACAAAAATCTTCAGCAAGAGTTGCCCATTGAGGCTTTGATTAACACTAAAGGAACAAACACTCCGGTAAAATCAAAACACTTTTTTGTACAAGGGTATATCTATCTGTTAGTTCTGTAGAAAATCATAGTGGCCTCGAAAAACTCTACTGAAATGCCAATGAAGTCCACAAACGCAATAGTTGTAACAATAAGAATTTTAAGAAAACGACAACACTTTTCAATTTACCAAACGTGTTTCAATCATCTTGAGGTCAAGTCATGATTTTGAACTGGCTTCCTCTTTCCAGTCTTTCGATAGTGCTTGGCGTTTTAAGTTGTAATGAAAAGATGTTTACTGAGTTGCCGAGAAAGGGTTGTTTCATTAAAGAAACCAACAAAAGGTAGAGCAATTGCTTTATAATTGAAAGCCTCGTGTCTAAGTGGACCTTTTGTTCTGACCTGCAGTACAGGCGTTATTTTGAAGTGGAACGCTAGATAATAGAGAGGTTAAGCATGACGTTTACGTCAAACGGCAAACGGAAAAAATTAAAATTTTTGCCTTCTGTCTTCAGCTCTCTGTACAGTAGAATCAAAATATTTGTATTTGCAGTAAATAATAAGAGACACTTTCCTTTTTTTGTATAATTTATTTAAGGATTACAAAAAAAGGATAGGAAATCAGAGGTGACCTTTGCCGTTTGCCGTCTGCCGTAAACGTCATGCTTAATGCTTTAACTCTCTAATAAATAAGGTTTTCGTTGCCGCCATCTTGGATGCTCGACTCTGCACCAATCCTCTACCGGTCAGGGGGGTGAGGGGTGGGGCAAAACAACAAACCTTGCGGGCAGGCGTATTTTTCCTTCCCTTCCCCCTTCCCTTGGCCCATTTTTTCAACTTAACGCCTACTCTCTCGGGAAATATTTCCTCGCCCCAATTCTCAAAGTTTCACTGTTTCGAAATCCAAGATGGCGGCCTAATACGAAAATGTACATTCGCGCGTCCAAAATACGCCTGCACTACAGGCTACTTTTGTTTCCTGTTCATGGCTCTCCATTTACATATTACTGTCGCGTCCACTTTAAATTGTTTGAAGTGTAGATTATTTAGTTATCTTATGATTTTGCGCTTTTTCTGGTTTTTCTGGGAGGTGTTCTGGGTATTTTTACAACAACAACAACAACCACACCTTTATGTGCGCCTTGTACCTAGATATCATAACATAACATGGATACGATAAAACGAAAAAAAACCATTTTGTTTTGTACTGGGTATAAAGCCCTGGAGCTGAAATAATCCTAAGATTTTTTGAGCCATTCCTTCTCTCGATTTTAAGTGGTAAATAATTGAGGATTAGAAAGACTATTTTAAAAGAAGCAGTTTTAAAATGT
>JAHPZR010036820.1:0-15698 GCA_019787425.1 Platygyra sinensis
CATTTGGTGCAACACTTACAATGACTTTAAAAGATGCATTCCACTATAACTTTAGTAAGCATCATTTTGCTGGCTCATTAATCCAGTGATGTGGCGATCTCAATGTCCATACAGTCTATTATTACCGTGCAAGACCCAAATTGATTAAATGATGATGGGGCAGACAGTTAGTTCTTATACCTAGAAGGGATTGATGTCACGAGGTCAATAAATTGAATGGATAACATGGATGTGTGGTAACAATATTTTCAATTGTGGATATACTACAGCTAAATAACTGAGGAAATGAAGATTTGTGTGATCTTGTCCGACTTTAATTAATGTAATAAATATTTGGTGTTCAAATGTCATTGATTCGACTCTCCAGCCAGCAGTCAGTAATTGATTTGATGTTGAAGAATCTCTAGTTGCGAGCCCAGTTTCTATCTTCAAAACATCTTCATCCAATGTAGAAACTGTGTAATGATTTTTTAAGTAACCAATCTTTTCTTTCAAGTCCGTTATTTCCCTTTCTGCTTGTTTAGCTCTGCTTCTAAACTGACAATTTCCTTTGTACTTGATTTAGATCTCTGAGGGACTTGTTGGGATTGAGCTAATCAGTCTCCCTTGCAATCGTATATCACTTCTTAGCTTGCATACATACTATACAGTCTCCTTCCTGGCTGGCTCATTTTCTTTTCTTGTTTGGTTTTTCTCTTCGTTATTCACTTAAAAGAAAGAGACTTTTAAAGTCAAAGTAAGAGAAACGTAATAACCAAACGAAACAGATAAAAACATACTTGAACGTGACAAATACAATGCGAGTAACATGGCCACCGCCATTACAATCGATCGTGCAAACATACCGTACTTTTTCGGTCTCACCGCATTCTTCAATTTGAAATAGTATGTGAAAATGAAAACTTTACTGACCTCAATAGACCAATCCACCTCTTGTATTCATCCGCTTTTTTTCCCTGCTTGGGAAACTAAAAAATCTGCACTTTTCGACCGATCGATGGTTGCAGTCGGGCGCAAAACATTGGACCATTACAATCGTTTTAACCGTTTTTTCTTTCAACTTTTAAACTACAGGGCATCTACTGTGACCAAAAACGTAAAAAACCTAATTGTAACTCTCCTTTTGCTTTTCTAAACGATAATTACCCACTTGACCTCTTCTACACAAAGGTTACAAGAGGACGAGTTCTTTTGTTTAGAACTGAATTTTTTAGCGCCATGGCAACGTGACGTCACACTTTAGAACTCTATTACAAAAACAAATAAAACTCGCATGCATGAATGAGCCCGAGTGCATTTAATCAACGAGCAAACAAGTTATTTCTGCATGTACTTTTCTTGGGGCTACCGACTGAAAAAAACTTAATTCTATAAACCAATAACTCATAACCATGTTATATGCTTTATAAGACGTTTAAGTCTTGTTCAGTCCGTAGCTCCAAGACGAACACGCGCAGAAATAATTTGTCTGGTGTAGATTTGCTTGCTCTAGGGGTCATCCATGCATGCGAATGAGATGATTGACGTCCACCAAACTCTGGTTATGTCTAGACTGTTTTTGCACTGAAGCTCGCGTAAAGGTTTCAAAGCATTTCAACAGGATATGCTTCAATATTCTGAGAAACAAATCGGCTTTAGTCATAGGAATTTGTACAACCTTCACTTACTTTCAAACTCTTCGCCCGCGAAAACTTTGCTTTCTATACGAAACAGGATTTCCTCTTCCACATCGATACCACTTCTTCAGAATCGGGAGAGCCTCGATTTCGATTGTTTGAAATCGAGGCAAATGCGGTGATATACATACATCCAAAATTTTTCAAATGAGCCTGGCATCTGGTGCAGGGCTCCCAGGCTGGTCACGTACGCGACCGAAATTAGTCTGCTGCGAAGCCTGCTGGCTTCGCAGCAATTAGTGTAGATGTAATATTTCATGAAAAGCATCGTGTAGTTAAATTTCTCCGTTACATTTTTTCCAAATTGTTAGGATGTAACACCGAACAGTTTGTCTTACACGGACGGATTGAAGTGAGTTTTGTTCGTTACATTGAACCAACTGATGACCACATATAAATTTTTTTACAAAAGGACATTCACTAAAAGTATGGTCAATGGAGTCCTTTTCGCCACATTATATACAGTCATCATCTGACTGAATACCATAACGAAAAAGTTCTCTTTTTGTAACAATAGTTCGGTGCATAAATTTAAATTGAAAATCTTTAAGCTTGGGCTCTTTACAAAGAGTTTTGAGGAAGGCGAGACGTTTTTTCCACACGTCTTTTTTTGCTAAAAAGTAGTTGTTTCATTTTTGGGGGCCCCTATGTTCTGCTGTGTGCATTTTGGTGTTGAAAAATTTGTAAAACTCACTAGTTCGAATTTTAATCAGGTCTATTTGTATAGATTCGTCAAGCTGAAAGCTAAAGGTATTGTTAAGATAAAGTTCTTTTTTAATTAAGGCCCCATTTCTTGCAATCAGTTAGCAGGTTTTCGGAATGGCACTAATGACCTGATAATAATGAAGAAAATTAGTCTTTTTACAGTGGTAATTGTTCAAGAAGTCTTGATACGACATTAGTTGACCAGTCGTTGTTAGACAGTCCGGGATCGTTATCAGATTTGATAACCATGTGACGTCATATAATGGTGGCCATTTCAAAATCGGGAATTTTCGTATTCACTTCGCTTTGCTCGTTATTTGTTCGATTATGCTCGGGTAATTTACCCATAATTCTATTCGATAAGTACCAAGAAAGGAAGAGCCTCGCGTATTTTGAAGATGGCGCGGCTGACGACCAGCGTAAACGATGTAAAATGCTACTCATAAAGTGAAACAGCGCTTACAATTTTGCATACAGATCAGGTATGTTTTTCATTGTGTCATAAGATTTAAGAGGCTGTCTCTCTAAAAACCGACCACTGATTTTACTTCAAAAATTCGATTTTTCTCATAAGCTGGGATTTTAAAGCCCTTACCTAGTTAATCACTAAAATGAGTTTTATTTGATTAAAAATTGTAATTGAATTTTCCTAGGCTTAGTTAAAGTTCGGTCCGCTGGACTCAAGTTGCATGCCTGCCGAAACTGGAAAAATAGCACATATTGCCGTCGCTCTAAAAAAAATTAATATTCGCTCAAAAGTCCCAATTCTTTTTTTAAACTATAGACGTATCACAGCAGTTTGTTAGCCATGTTTCAATTATAATTCAATGTTGTTCCTTCAACGGCTGAAAGCAGATTTCTACCCGTTAAATCGAGTTTTGAACCAATCACGAAAATAGCGCTACTTTGAAGGCTCGTTTTAAAAATGTGGCACCTGTTTGAAACCGCTGAACTACATGGATAGAAAGTATGAATGACACTTAATTCAAAACAATAATATAATTTGTCTGCCCACTAGGTTTTTCAGAACTAACGACCGCTTAAAGTTCGGGAAATTTTGAAAATACTTCAGTGAGTAATTGCATACTCGCCTTCGTGAAGTGCTCCTATAAATTCACGTGAATCTCTTACCTGGCTTCCGGGCTCGGGTAGTAACACGTGCAATGCAAGTAGCTTACATGTTCACGGAATATTTGTTCCTCCAGAGCTAACATTTAGAGAGCTTAAAACATATCTGGCAATACAACTGACGAGCCGAGAGAGAAAAAACCTGGCAGAAAATACAGGTGTCAAACTCTAAAAATTTCACGCGGATTGCAGCGGAAGCCACCTGACATATGACCCACTGTATGTCCTTCTAAAACCACAGGATTTTTGCTTAGCGAAATATTCAAAGATCCCCAGATCGTACCATACAAAAGGGGCAGATCCTTAGAGATATACTTGTTCGAGCAAACTTCCTAAAGCGGCTATTACACGCGGATAGGAGTTGCGTAGGCCTGTTACCCCATTGTTGTCACTCGCTAAATCCAGCAATAAGCTTCATTATATAATGACTGGTGTGCCAGAAAACTGACCTAGTTTGGCCAGCATCTCTTGAAAATATTTGAGGACCACGAATGTGTGGACATTGAATCTTGGCTTCTTTTCAGCGAATTTAAACTGGATATTGATAGGAAAATACTTAGGTAGATATTTCTTGTTGATTTCGAGTTAGGGTAACACAGAAAAATAACTTCCGTGTATTAGTCAATGTTCATTAAGTGGCCAAAAATCGTGAATTCCTATGTAAGCAGTATGCCAGCACAGAAAAATTGTTGAGGTCCCCAAACATTTTATGGCTTTTTTGAGAACTTTCGTGATTGCTTTCACTATCCATGTTAGAATAATGCGTATTTGCTGTTGCCCAGTGCAGACATTTGCCATTAATTAAAGGCTATTCACAACACTACAAAATATGCACCTTACTTAAGATGAAGCCGCAGAGAGAAATCAAATTTTCTGGTTTAAATGAATATCTGTGCTTTGAGACTAATAATAGAAGAACATGATCCAGTGGATTTCATTTTCACATGGCTTTTCTTGTTGTAGAAATACTAAATCAAAGACAGCTAATTAAATATGCATAAATTAGTGAAAAAGGGCCATTTTTTGCAGGAGGCACCCCTAACTTGAAGAGAGTAAAATATTTTAACCTAGGTTCTTGCCATAATCATTTACTCACCAAACCCAACATTTATGCCACGTTTGAGTAAAATCGGTGATTTGAGCTGTATCACCTCCTGCCTGGTTTTCTCATGGACACACTCTTAAAGTTACAGCTCTTCAAGATGTATTTACTGTCACTTTTTGGTTTATATTTACTACAGACTGTTGAACAAGCAGCTTCGCCAGTTACCAAGAAAATGAAGCCTGAATGAAAATGGAAGCTATTTATATCATATTAGTGTCAATAAACAACGCTTTTGTGAACAGAATATTTGTTGTCTACCTTCGCTGTATCATTTTACTCGCGGAACAAATATCACACGGTGTCTATATGAGAGCATGCGCGGGCTGGCCGACGACAGCCACGCTTTCTTGCGAAGGAAGGCGTTTTCCCTCAAAACTCTGCAGAATCAGAATGAAATGTCCAACAACAGCATGAGAGTAGTGTAAAAGATATGCCCCCTAAGACAAGTGGTAAAAACAAGCGAGGGGAAAGAGGGTCTACTGACGAAGAAACTGCAGATCCTAAACGTGTCAACATGGCGTCCGCAGACTTCGAGCCTTCAGAAGTAGTGGAACGGGAAGACAACCAACCCGACCTCTCGGATATCCATGCAACACTGAAAGATCTTCTCAGATCAATGAACAAACTTTACAATGAAGTTGCGGAGCTAAAAGCCCTTTTTAAGCTACAGGAATCTGAGCTAAGAACTGCCAAAGATTCACTTAACGCAGTGCTCAAGTACAACGACGAACCCAAATTGGAATTGAAAGCGACTAAACAACGGGTGAAGGAGCAGGAAGAAGAAATTTACGAGCTTTTCGAAAATATGGACACGCTCGAACAGTATACCCGAAAAAATCCCCTTGAGATTGAGGGTATTCCTGAAAATATTTGTAACGACGAAGACGAGGTTTTGGAAGTCGCAGAAATTCTGAACGTTAACGTTAAGCGAGAAGATATCGACATTTGTCATAGAATCAAGAGGAAAAAGACAAAGCCCATTATAGCAAGATTTGTTAGCCCCAAAGCACTCTACAAGCAGCGGGTTCAACTAAAGAATATCAGCTTCTCGCTCTCGAAACTCTTCCCGATCGCATCTGCGGCGGCAAGAGCTTCATCGAACCGCATATTTTTCAACGAAAATTTAACAACATGCAGACGAAACCTGGTGCGAATGGCCAACGAAAAGAAAGAAGACGGATTACTCAAAGGAGTGTGGACTGTAGACGGAAAAATCTTTGTCAAGACTTCGCCTGAGGGTAGGCCGATCCGAATTAACACAGAGGATGATTTATTGAATCTCTAGTTTAACATGAATTGCTGTCAGGTTGCCACCAGTACTAGAGCTATAAAGTAAATGAGGGAAGTCTTAAGGTTGTCTAAGAAAGCGTAGCGAGAAGTGCAATCTCTTTAATTTTTCTCTAGTTTATTTAGTGCACGTGGATCTACCGTTTGTTGTATTTGTGACTGTTATTAATTTTTTGTGGGTGGCTGTTTTGCCAAACTACACAATCACATTCCAATGCAAAATAACTTAATTTGCAAAGTCGTCTCACTTAACGTAAGGGGAATACGGGATCAAGCGAAGAGAAGGAGCATCTTTTCATATTTAAAAGATCAAAAGGCAAGCATTGACTTTCTTCAGGAAACTTATTTTGAGCTAAAAGACGAAACAATTTGGCAAAACGAATGGGGTGGCCAAATGTATTTCTCCCATGGGTCTCGACACAGCAAAGGCACTTGCATATTAATAGACCCTTCAATAATCTATAGTGTACAAAACTCTTTAAGTGTTAACTCAGGAAGAATTGTTCTCATCAGAGTCAGTATAAATGGGCAGAAAGTTTCATTCTGCAATATCTATGCACCAAATAATCCATCGGAGCAATTAGAATTTATCCAAGAACTGAATAATTGTATCATTGACAAATCTGAATTGACCAACCTAATTGTTGGAGGCGATTGGAATTGCACATTAACACCGTGGAAACCAACACAACTCAGGCATTTACTTTTGATGACAATGGAAATTTTTGGAGAAAGACCGACTAAATATTTCTTTAATTTAGAAAAACGAAACTATAATAGGAAAACAATCACCGAACTCCAAACAGACGATAACGAAATAGTAAAGGAAGAAGATAAAACTTTAGAAACAATAGAGAAATTTTACGGAGATTTTTATAGATCCAAAATAACGGTGTCTCAAGTGGATTTTGACGAATTCATTAAGGATATCGAAATTCCAACGCTTGATAACGATGAAAAGAACGAACTGAAAGGGTTCTTCACTTTGGAAGAATGTATGAAGGTGTTAGAAACATTCGAAGACAATAAATCTCCAGGCGAAGATGGGTTTACCGCTGAGTTCTATGAATACTTCTTCGACCTACTAAGAGCGGATCTCATAAATAATCTAAACCAAGCCTTTGAAGTTGGAGAACTTTCCATTTCACAGCGAAGAGGAGTATCACTCTGATACCCAAGGAAGATTCCGATTTATTAGACTTACAGAACTGGAGACCCATAACTTTACTCAACATAGACTATAAGATCGCATCTAAAACATTGGCTAAAAGAATAGAAAGTGTATTTCCAAAATTAGTGCACCCCGATCAGACTGGATTTATGAAAGGCCGTTACATTGGATAGAATATACGATTAATATGTGATGTGATGGAGTACACCATGATAGAGAAAAAAGGGGGGATTTTGGTGTCATTGGATTTCAAAAAAGCTTTTGATACTTTGGAATGACAATTCGTAGAGAAGATATTAGATCTTTTCAATTTCGGTGAGAATGTTAAGAAGTGGGTAAGAATTTTTTTATGCTAATATCGAAAGCGCAGTAATGAATAATGGTTTTGCCACCAACTGGTTTAAACCAACAAGAGGGGTCAGGCAAGGCTGTCCGCTTTCCCCGTATCTCTTCATACTTGGGGCCGAAATATTATCGAACATACTTCGTCAGACAGTAGAAATCAAAGGGATTAATTTATTTGGAAATGAGGTTAAAATATAAGCCAATTTGCAGACGATACTAACTTATTCTGTGCAGATGTTACTTCTGTAGAACACGCTCTTAACACGGTCAGTAGATTTGGTGCCATATCTGGTTTAAAATTAAACGTGAAAAAACTAAGGCGATGTGGCTAGGAAAGTGGTCAACGAACAAAACCAAGCCACTACAATTAGAATGGCTAAACCAACCTGTTAAAATTTTAGGGATATACTTCTCCTATGATGAGAGCAAGAACAAGCACCTTAATTTTGATTTAAAAATTCAGAAATTACAGACAAAACTGGATTTATGGAAAGCAAGAAATTTGACCCTGTTCGGAAAAGTTTTGATCATGAAATAGCTCGGGCTGTCACAAATAGTGTACGCAGCGTCTAATGTTATGTCCCGAATGAAATTATATACACCATCAAAACTAAGTTATTCAGTTTCCTTTGGAACAACAAAAAAGACAAAATTAAGAGATAAAGGCAGAATTCGTATGACTGATGTTGAAATAATGATAAAGGCATTTTACTTGCCTGGATCCCAAGACTTTTAAATCCCGTCAGCCTTAATTGGAAATCAATACCAGATTATTTTTTTTTTAAAAAACTTGGAGGATTAAACTTTCTACTCAGATGTGACTATGATGCAAAATATCTAGATCCTAAATTGCCAGCCTTTTATAAGGATATTCTATATTTTTTCTCTGAATTTACATCTCAGCACAACTATGAACATGGGCAGGAAATAATCCTTTTAAATAACAAAGCAATTTTAATCAGCGGGAAACCCTTCTTTTTTCGGGAATGGTTTTCCAAAGGAATTATTTGTATCAATAACTTACTTAATGAAAATGGAAAATTTCTTTCCTTTCAAGAGTTTCAAAGCAAATATGACTTAAGAACTAATATCCTAAATTTTTGTCAAGTAATAAATGCTATTCCGAAAGCTTTATTAATTAAAGCACGTACTCAAGACAAACCTCCTAAAGAAAATTATCTAGGAAGTCATAATGCTAAGTTTAAATTAGCTGAAATTATTGAAACTGACTTACAGAAAATAAAGGCTCAAGATTTCTACTGGCTACTAAATGAAAAGACCAATAATTCGTTTCCTACCGGCCCGAAAAGTGAAGCAATATTATGAATTTAAATTTCACCGAATGGCGACACATCTTCAAATTGGCAAAACAGATTTGCAGAGAAAATAAGTTAAAAGAATTCCACTTCAAATTCCTACATAGAATCATAGTAACCAAGAAAGAATTATGTCGCTTTGGTATTTGTTGCAAGTTCGAATGTTTTTAGTGGTAGGTATAGTTTGTAGTCTAATCAGAACACAGGGATCTTGGAAACACAACAGGATATATTTAATCCACACGAACGCAGTATTTCCACACAGGACTTCTCAACAAGCACACGCTAGGCTTGTAAATACACTTGACTTTAAACACATGGCCTCTTGCCAAATATCCACGTAACCTCTGTTACACTTCACAAACACGACCTCTGTCGATTACACGCGACCTTCGTCACACCTCAGTACACACTACTGTAAAACTCCTGGGAAATAAAACCTCAAACACTCCTGGGATAAAAACCCATCTAAACACTACACCGATTTACTTATATACTTTACAGCAAAACGTTCTAAAACTTTCCGGCTACACTAAATAAAGTATCATTACAATATAAACTATTTACAGCAGCAGACGTAAACGACTAAAATAAATTGCTTAGTCACCGTGACAAGGTTAATTAAATATGCACGAAGCTTCTAGATCAAATTAGCATACACTCGAATGTTCCAAGTGACGCAAGTCACGCCACAATTTTTCGTAACAGTATTAAACAAGATAGTGATTGTTTATATTGTGGACATGAAGACTCCATCGAACATACATTTATTAATTGTCAATTCTCAAAAGCTTTCCAGCGAAGAGTTATTAAGTGGTTCAATAACGTAAATTACACTAACCAACATCCGTCTGCTAAAGAAACTTTATTCGGACTCTTTCCCAACTCCTCAATTGCAAACAAAACTCTGTTAAGAAAACTAAATTACACTTTGTTGTATATGCGCTATAACATTTACTCCAGCAAACTCCACAATAGATCAATTACTCTCTCTGATTTTGTCACTAAATTAAACGTAAAATAAAATGTTGAAAATATAGATTAAAATTTATCTAATAGTTAAATATCTTAAAGAAGATGTCCCTTCAAGTAGATACCTGTATTTCCTTACCCAGATCTATAAATAATAATACTAGAACATTCAAATAGTACCGAACTAGAGTTTTTAATGTTACTTTGTATTGTAAGTAGTGTATTTAAGTGTATTTACTGTCTCATTATGTTGTAAATAATGCTTGTATTTTGGAATGAAAAAAAAACGGTGTCTATCTGGAAATTAAATTCGCAGTAACTTGGTCGAAGACAGTTTTCTTCCATACATTTCTGTTTTTATTCCATAATCCCATAACCTATTATGAAGCAAACATAAATTTAATTCAATGAAGCTGCATTGTGATGTTGTGAGTAGCTCCTTTCATCTCAGCGCCTCGTCGACCGGCATATTGAATTATACACTGTTGGTACCAAATAACGTCACGTGAACGAAAACCTGTGCAACGATTGGTTTATGGTTTGTCTTGGTCGAGGTTATCAAAAATGATAACGATCCCGGACTGTTAGAAGGTCTTGGATTGACAGGATGCCATTTTGATACCATTCCTTAATAAAAAAGGGTTTGTCTTCAATGAGTTTATTTGGTATTGTATAGAATTATGTTTTGGTCTTGATTATGATTATATAGACTTTTAAATTCTCTAAAGTATCTAAGAATATTTCAATAGCACACCGGCAATAAGGGTAGATATTTTTCGTCATAATTGCATCTCAATAAAAAGTTGAGACCCCCTACTCCTTTTAGATAGTAATCTGGGACTGTTTTCCATTTTTGGTTTCCTGGCGACAAGAGTCTAGGGATGCAGGCCAGTTTTAGAGCTTTGAACATTATTTCTGTGTCTACCATACGCATTCCGCCCTTATGGATATCTTGGTAAAGCCCCTCCCTTTTAATCTTATCTTTTCTGTTGTTCCACAGATAACTAAATAGTTTTGCGTTTAAAATTGATGTGATATCCTTGGGAACGTTTAACATCGATGCTGATAAACTAATTGTGACAGTCCTAGAGACTTGATTATCATAACTTTTCCAAACAATGTGAGATTTCTTGTTCTCCATATATCTAAATTTGTGGAGTTTGCTGGAGTAAATGTTATAGCGCATATACAACAAAGTGTAATTTAGTTTTCTTAACAGAGTTTTGTTTGCAATTGAGGAGTTGGGAAAGAGTCCGAATAAAGTTTCTTTAGCAGACGGATGTTGGTTAGTGTAATTTACGTTATTGAACCACTTAATAACTCTTCGCTGGAAAGCTTTTGAGAATTGACAATTAATAAATGTATGTTCGATGGAGTCTTCATGTCCACAATATAAACAATCACTATCTTGTTTAATACTGTTACGAAAAATTGTGGCGTGACTTGCGTCACTTGGAACATTCGAGTGTATGCTAATTTGATCTAGAAGCTTCGTGCATATTTAATTAACCTTGTCACGGTGACTAAGCAATTTATTTTAGTCGTTTACGTCTGCTGCTGTAAATAGTTTATATTGTAATGATACTTTATTTAGTGTAGCCGGAAAGTTTTAGAACGTTTTGCTGTAAAGTATATAAGTAAATCGGTGTAGTGTTTAGATGGGTTTTTATCCCAGGAGTGTTTGAGGTTTTATTTCCCAGGAGTTTTACAGTAGTGTGTACTGAGGTGTGACGAAGGTCGCGTGTAATCGACAGAGGTCGTGTTTGTGAAGTGTAACAGAGGTTACGTGGATATTTGGCAAGAGGCCATGTGTTTAAAGTCAAGTGTATTTACAAGCCTAGCGTGTGCTTGTTGAGAAGTCCTGTGTGGAAATACTGCGTTCGTGTGGATTAAATATATCCTGTTGTGTTTCCAAGATCCCTGTGTTCTGATTAGACTACAAACTATACCTACCACTAAAAACATTCGAACTTGCAACAAATACCAAAGCGACATAATTCTTTCTTGGTTACTATGATTCTATGTAGGAATTTGAAGTGGAATTCTTTTAACTTATTTTCTCTGCAAATCTGTTTTGCCAATTTGAAGATGTGTCGCCATTCGGTGAAATTTAAATTCATAATATTGCTTCACTTTTCGGGCCGGTAGGAAACGAATTATTGGTCTTTTCATTTAGTAGCCAGTAGAAATCTTGAGCCTTTATTTTCTGTAAGTCAGTTTCAATAATTTCAGCTAATTTAAACTTAGCATTATGACTTCCTAGATAATTTTCTTTAGGAGGTTTGTCTTGAGTACGTGCTTTAATTAATAAAGCTTTCGGAATAGCATTTATTACTTGACAAAAATTTAGGATATTAGTTCTTAAGTCATATTTGCTTTGAAACTCTTGAAAGGAAAGAAATTTTCCATTTTCATTAAGTAAGTTATTGATACAAATAATTCCTTTGGAAAACCATTCCCGAAAAAAGAAGGGTTTCCCGCTGATTAAAATTGCTTTGTTATTTAAAAGGATTATTTCCTGCCCATGTTCATAGTTGTGCTGAGATGTAAATTCAGAGAAAAAATATAGAATATCCTTATAAAAGGCTGGCAATTTAGGATCTAGATATTTTGCATCATAGTCACATCTGAGTAGAAAGTTTAATCCTCCAAGTTTTTTAAAAAAAAAATAATCTGGTATTGATTTCCAATTAAGGCTGACGGGATTTAAAAGTCTTGGGATCCAGGCAAGTAAAATGCCTTTATCATTATTTCAACATCAGTCATACGAATTCTGCCTTTATCTCTTAATTTTGTCTTTTTTGTTGTTCCAAAGGAAACTGAATAACTTAGTTTTGATGGTGTATATAATTTCATTCGGGACATAACATTAGACGCTGCGTACACTATTTGTGACAGCCCGAGCTATTTCATGATCAAAACTTTTCCGAACAGGGTCAAATTTCTTGCTTTCCATAAATCCAGTTTTGTCTGTAATTTCTGAATTTTTAAATCAAAATTAAGGTGCTTGTTCTTGCTCTCATCATAGGAGAAGTATATCCCTAAAATTTTAACAGGTTGGTTTAGCCATTCTAATTGTAGTGGCTTGGTTTTGTTCGTTGACCACTTTCCTAGCCACATCGCCTTAGTTTTTTCACGTTTAATTTTAAACCAGATATGGCACCAAATCTACTGACCGTGTTAAGAGCGTGTTCTACAGAAGTAACATCTGCACAGAATAAGTTAGTATCGTCTGCAAATTGGCTTATATTTTAACCTCATTTCCAAATAAATTAATCCCTTTGATTTCTACTGTCTGACGAAGTATGTTCGATAATATTTCGGCCCCAAGTATGAAGAGATACGGGGAAAGCGGACAGCCTTGCCTGACCCCTCTTGTTGGTTTAAACCAGTTGGTGGCAAAACCATTATTCATTACTGCGCTTTCGATATTAGCATAAAAAAATTCTTACCCACTTCTTAACATTCTCACCGAAATTGAAAAGATCTAATATCTTCTCTACGAATTGTCATTCCAAAGTATCAAAAGCTTTTTTGAAATCCAATGACACCAAAATCCCCCCTTTTTTCTCTATCATGGTGTACTCCATCACATCACATATTAATCGTATATTCTATCCAATGTAACGGCCTTTCATAAATCCAGTCTGATCGGGGTGCACTAATTTTGGAAATACACTTTCTATTCTTTTAGCCAATGTTTTAGATGCGATCTTATAGTCTATGTTGAGTAAAGTTATGGGTCTCCAGTTCTGTAAGTCTAATAAATCGGAATCTTCCTTGGGTATCAGAGTGATACTCCTCTTCGCTGTGAAATGGAAAGTTCTCCAACTTCAAAGGCTTGGTTTAGATTATTTATGAGATCCGCTCTTAGTAGGTCGAAGAAGTATTCATAGAACTCAGCGGTAAACCCATCTTCGCCTGGAGATTTATTGTCTTCGAATGTTTCTAACACCTTCATACATTCTTCCAAAGTGAAGAACCCTTTCAGTTCGTTCTTTTCATCGTTATCAAGCGTTGGAATTTCGATATCCTTAATGAATTCGTCAAAATCCACTTGAGACACCGTTATTTTGGATCTATAAAAATCTCCGTAAAATTTCTCTATTGTTTCTAAAGTTTTATCTTCTTCCTTTACTATTTCGTTATCGTCTGTTTGGAGTTCGGTGATTGTTTTCCTATTATAGTTTCGTTTTTCTAAATTAAAGAAATATTTAGTCGGTCTTTCTCCAAAAATTTCCATTGTCATCAAAAGTAAATGCCTGAGTTGTGTTGGTTTCCACGGTGTTAATGTGCAATTCCAATCGCCTCCAACAATTAGGTTGGTCAATTCAGATTTGTCAATGATACAATTATTCAGTTCTTGGATAAATTCTAATTGCTCCGATGGATTATTTGGTGCATAGATATTGCAGAATGAAACTTTCTGCCCATTTATACTGACTCTGATGAGAACAATTCTTCCTGAGTTAACACTTAAAGAGTTTTGTACACTATAGATTATTGAAGGGTCTATTAATATGCAAGTGCCTTTGCTGTGTCGAGACCCATGGGAGAAATACATTTGGCCACCCCATTCGTTTTGCCAAATTGTTTCGTCTTTTAGCTCAAAATAAGTTTCCTGAAGAAAGTCAATGCTTGCCTTTTGATCTTTTAAATATGAAAAGATGCTCCTTCTCTTCGCTTGATCCCGTATTCCCCTTACGTTAAGTGAGACGACTTTGCAAATTAAGTTATTTTGCATTGGAATGTGATTGTGTAGTTTGGCAAAACAGCCACCCACAAAAAATTAATAACAGTCACAAATACAACAAACGGTAGATCCACGTGCACTAAATAAACTAGAGAAAAATTAAAGAGATTGCACTTCTCGCTACGCTTTCTTAGACAACCTTAAGACTTCCCTCATTTACTTTATAGCTCTAGTACTGGTGGCAACCTGACAGCAATTCATGTTAAACTAGAGATTCAATAAATCATCCTCTGTGTTAATTCGGATCGGCCTACCCTCAGGCGAAGTCTTGACAAAGATTTTTCCGTCTACAGTCCACACTCCTTTGAGTAATCCGTCTTCTTTCTTTTCGTTGGCCATTCGCACCAGGTTTCGTCTGCATGTTGTTAAATTTTCGTTGAAAAATATGCGGTTCGATGAAGCTCTTGCCGCCGCAGATGCGATCGGGAAGAGTTTCGAGAGCGAGAAGCTGATATTCTTTAGTTGAACCCGCTGCTTGTAGAGTGCTTTGGGGCTAACAAATCTTGCTATAATGGGCTTTGTCTTTTTCCTCTTGATTCTATGACAAATGTCGATATCTTCTCGCTTAACGTTAACGTTCAGAATTTCTGCGACTTCCAAAACCTCGTCTTCGTCGTTACAAATATTTTCAGGAATACCCTCAATCTCAAGGGGATTTTTTCGGGTATACTGTTCGAGCGTGTCCATATTTTCGAAAAGCTCGTAAATTTCTTCTTCCTGCTCCTTCACCCGTTGTTTAGTCGCTTTCAATTCCAATTTGGGTTCGTCGTTGTACTTGAGCACTGCGTTAAGTGAATCTTTGGCAGTTCTTAGCTCAGATTCCTGTAGCTTAAAAAGGGCTTTTAGCTCCGCAACTTCATTGTAAAGTTTGTTCATTGATCTGAGAAGATCTTTCAGTGTTGCATGGATATCCGAGAGGTCGGGTTGGTTGTCTTCCCGTTCCACTACTTCTGAAGGCTCGAAGTCTGCGGACGCCATGTTGACACGTTTAGGATCTGCAGTTTCTTCGTCAGTAGACCCTCTTTCCCCTCGCTTGTTTTTACCACTTGTCTTAGGGGGCATATCTTTTACACTACTCTCATGCTGTTGTTGGACATTTCATTCTGATTCTGCAGAGTTTTGAGGGAAAACGCCTTCCTTCGCAAGAAAGCGTGGCTGTCGTCGGCCAGCCCGCGCATGCTCTCATATAGACACCGTGTGATATTTGTTCCGCGAGTAAAATGATACAGCGAAGGTAGAC
>JAHPZR010036823.1:0-12491 GCA_019787425.1 Platygyra sinensis
GTTTCTGTTGGTTGCCGGCCGCCATTTTGGTGGCCCTCGGAAGGGCACCAACATGGCGTCTCCATACAAAGCTCTATAAATTTAGGTGAAACTGTTTACCGAATAACGCGGCAATAAAAAACCGCACAGACCTAAATCTCAGCGATGTTTTTTGTCTATCAATTATCTATTATATACCTAATTCTTGACTTAATTTATTAAATGGTTACGATTTTTATTTTTGATGCAAACAACCAATTAATGCGCTTAAGCACGCGCGTTTTTGAGACGCGGACGGCAACCGGAAGTGAGCTATTGTCACTTTTAACTTGCCCTCGCACAACCACATTCACGTTGCTAAGAATCTTTTCTCCATTAGAGATGAGTAGTATAAAAATCTGGGGAGACAACACGCGAAATGTTCTCTTCCGGTTGCCGTCCGCGTCTCAAAAACGCGCGTGCTTAAGCTCCCTATTGTCATGTTAGTGCCATCTTCATTAAACTGCCCAATGTGAGCGAGAATCAAATCCTTTTCTGTGAGGATATTTGCTTTGAAACTTTGACTATCCTCAAATACGACCGGGGGTCTATTTTTACAAGAGGTTAAGGGAAAGATTCCGTCCCCCGGGGGTAACGTAGAGATATATTACATATTTCTTTCGAAAACGCCGTTACAAACGAACAAAAACGCGAAACCATGCCTACCTTTCTGATGTGTGAACATCTATAAATAGAGATTTATAAATACGGAAATCTCGTCTGCAAGTACCGTGTTCTAAGCTATTGCTGGTTCTCATGATCACGTCACTAAAATTCAAATCGAACTATTGATCCTCCTAAGATTTTACTTTCATTCATATTCATACAAATTTTCAGTGCGAATGGGTTCTTGGTTTAGTGGTAGGCTATGCTTGAATTTCTAAGCTTTTGCGTGACGCGGCATTTACATGACGGCCTACAGAGCACTGATGTTGGTTTAAAAAGTAACTCATCTCTGGAAATTTGGCTATCTGAACAGTTCTTGTATTAGAATAAGTACTATTGTTACGTTTTTTGAATTCTTTTAGAGATAAATCCACGCTTTTGTAGCAGAACTCAGTGACAGATGTTGCTGATAGTTTCTGCCCGCCATGTTGGTGCCCATCGAGATGGGCAGCAGCATGGCGTCTCCATACAAAACGTTTCTCCGCATATCATCCATAAGAAAAATTGCTGTGACCTAAATCTTGGCGAGAGTCTTTGCATATTTGCCTTCTTACATTTTCCCAGTTTATGGACTGAAATCGATTGGAATCGAACAGTTTTGATTTTTTATTTTGATCTATTTTGAATGGCGTGACACTGAAAACCAGCAATATCACGTGACTAGTTCAAGTGTCACGCATACGCAATTAATCTGAATACAACCTGCGTTCAGTGATTGCAAATACACTGAACTGCCCGTAACACAGCTCTCTGAAGATGTTTACAACAGAATTCCCTTACAGGTAAATCTATAAAACTAGCAAGTCAGCTATCGATTGTCAACTTGGTAATTTATTTACCGCCAAATAAGGTCTCCGGCTCTTGTTCCCACGCATTGATAGTATCGGAAACTCGGGAAATAAATGATTTAGCCTCAGAAGGGAATAGATATTTAATATGTGAGCTCAAGAGTCAGTCTGAGAGGGCAAACTATAATTTCAGCGAAGAATGTGACTCGTGATTGATGAGATTGCATGCCGAGTGTGAAGTAAGTGTGTAACTCCAAGATCAAGTGTGTGATCTGGGATGATTGAGAAGGGTTTTAAGAGCAATCTAAACAATAAGGTCTGCCCAGTAAAGCTCGCATTTAACACCTCAGTGGTTCAGGATCTAAATATCATGGCAGTTCATTCTTATATTTCGATCACACGAATAGAATTAAGGTGTTTTGCTCGTGATGCACTGTTAAAGATTATTGCGAGGAATTTTGCTTTCAGTTACCTTCAATGGCCATAAATAATATTCAAAGGCACTGTTAATGTCATTGACGTTGATATAACGTTAATAAATTGATTCTATAATATTCAACTTTCTTTAGATTTTTCCCTTTTCTCTTTCTTAAAACTGTTTTTTTTGTCACGTTAACTGAACAACCATTGTCACCAAAAAATAAGATGCCAAAAATTTTATTCGTGATTTCATCAGGCCAAGAGTGGTTCTCAACCTTTGTAAATTAGTTTTCAAAAAGAAAGTTGGACTTTAGCGATATTTGAGTCAGAAATCTAGTTAATTTGCCTAAATGCTAAATCCTGCGTGACATAGCTATGCAATGACAATTCTTGATTGGCACCTGTCTCTTCAAATTACTCTAAACTCATTTTGTAAACTAAGATAGGTCTAATCTTTTTTTTCGTGTGCAATGGTAACAAAATTTATTGTATTCTGTAGCCAGGAGCGGAGTCTAAATTTGATGCTTATTTTAATGCAATTTTTGGGATTTGGGGCCAAACACCAGGCCAAACACCAGGGGGTTGGTCCAACTCTCAAGAGGAAAATCGGAGAGCCGGCCCACTTTGTCTTTTAGATTTCTTTGGTAGTCCCTTCAATCTGGCAAAGTTTCATCCAAATTGGAGAGATGGCATGTATCACCCCTGCCTGGTCCTCTTGCAAATTCGACCTTAAATCGGAGCGTTCACCCTGTTCACTTGAAAACAACACGATCAGAAACCCACAAAATCCACTAAAGAAAACAACTTTCCTACCTTTTACCAGCCTCACAAATGCTACACTTTCTTTTCATTACAAAATTGAACCAAAAAAACATGCTAATACCTCAGTAAATTTTGATCATAAGAACGGCCCGAGATATCTAACAGTGTGTTTCCCATAACGTATAGTTTCAAAACGTGGTAATACAAAGTCACTATTCCGTAGCGAGTGTGTAGAGCCTTTTGCGAACAAATAGTTCAGAAACGCAGTCAGGTGCAAGACCTTGTTTGACTTAGTACCTAAGTCAGTCTTAATGTTAAACAAGAAGAAATAAGTGAGCGTTCAGGTTTTTCTATCGTAAAGCCGTCGACAGAAGAACCCAACATTTTAAGGCCCTCGCTAAAAATGACAATACTTCAGCTATTGTTGACCACGCCAAGGCCACTGGACATAACATCATGAAGTGGGGTCATTTTGATATTTTAGCGAAGGGCAAGACAGACTATCATTGTTAAATAAAAGAGACCTTATTTATTTAAGAACTTGAGCCGGCTTTCAACGTCAACGTCGGAAGTGAACTAGTTTTATAGTTTACTGTTAAGTGTTTCCTTAATCTAGGTTCCAGTCCCCTCGCCTTTTGTTTTATATGTTACTTTGAAAATATATGTATAGTACATACGAAACGTCACGTCATAATCAAAATGTGAAAGTTCAATGTGTTTATCACTGCTGTCTGTCTCTTATTATTGATAAGGCATAATGCTGGCATAATACTAATATTTTTGCAGCATCATGCCGTTGGTTATGAAAACTGTGAACAGTGTATGCAAATTTTGCCAGCAACTCGCTCTAGAATGAACAAAGTTGGAAAAAAGTTGGGAATACTTTTGGAACTTGACACCATAGAGTCGTACCGAGTTTATTTTGATATAATCGAAGGCCTGGGTCCCCCTTTACACAAGGCTTTCAAGCTTGTATATATTTCGTGGATTTCCTCTATTGGCAATTGCTTATAAAATGTTTAACTGAACAATTATTGTTTAGCATTTCTTTCAAAACTGAAAGACAAGGAATGTTTATTAATAGGTACGAGCTGATGGGGGCAGGGTTGGGGGGGGGGGGGGAGGGTAAGGTGGAACTGTCATTTTAATCCGGTATAATTTGTGGAGCATAACTCTGGTTTCATAGGTGACACCCGAAAGCATAATGCTATTTTTTTCGAGCACAATCTGACAGACCCTACTGGGCTCTGGGCTGCACGGTCGGCCTTGTACTAGTTACGTTTTTGTTTTCTTGTCCGTGATAAGTCAAACGCTAAAGCTTGGAGTTTTACTCGGCTAAACATACTCTATTGAGCACTAAAAGAACACACTGCCACAGTGGTGTGAACGATCGTTCGTCCAGAAAAATCAAACTGATCCAGTTAACTTCGTCCCCTAAATAAAGCAGTCTAATGGTCGTTTCATTCAAGTAATTCAAAGTTGTTGTGACGGCAAGCGAACGTCAAGGCCGAATAAAATGCCCAGAAAATTGAGATCTGAGAAGAAGTAAGCCAAACCAGGGGATACGTAACGGAGACATAGTTCTAATCAATTTCCTTAAATGTAAGCGAATTAAAAAGAAAACTGAACAATTGTATTCAGTTCAACACGTGCAGACATAACAGGGTAAATGAATCTAATCAAGAGAAAATGAGGAAACAGAAAAGGACATTATTTAGGGCGTTGGCTGGGATATGTCGATTTCACTAAAGTTATTTTTAGTTTTAGACGGAAATAAAAGTCTATTTCCCGAGGGGTCCACATGATATCTTTTACCCGTTGATCTGGGAATTTTGAAAAGGTGTTCTGCCTTGAAATACGTTTCGTCACTAGAAGCGCCTAAAGAACTGCAACCTCTTTGGAATAAAAACGCTGGGGCATGAAGAAATATCAATGTTTGTCCTCCGAGAATTTGAACCAAAGAAAACAGCGATGGCAACAACAAAGAATTTATATGCTTTATTTGTAAACAACATGCAGAGAAGTATCGCATTGTTCGATATTTTAACATAACATAAAATACTATTGGATGTTTTTATTAGGCAAAGTATTCTACTATTTCAAAGAAATATGCAAATTAGTCATTAAATCCACCATTTCATTAAACAAGTTCGAGAGTCTCGTATGCAAAACCACATTAGTCTTTCCCTTTTAAGCACTCAAATATTTGCGTGCAATGACTAAACGGTACTGGTTTGACTTTAGGGAATGTTGCGTTGTCTTTTTGTGTGCAAAATGATGAAATATTGAAGAAGTATTTCATTTACTTCAAAATTCTTCGTAGATATAATTAATTCAAATGGTTTATAATTCTGGTGGTCAAATTGCAGAGGGATGGTCTACAGATTGTTGTAAAAATGTCTCTGGACAATTCATTGTGAGTGACGCGAGAGCTTTTCAAAGTTTTTTTAGAAAAGCAAATATTTGACCTGTCCGTCGTCAAAATTCAATATACGTTTTCAGTAGACATGTACTTGGCATACGCCACATGACTTGAATTATATTAAGTTAAAATTGACCCAGAGCTGATCATTTTGAAATGTTTTAATCCTATTTGCTGTAAAAAGCAGGTCCAAAAACCGATTTGAACTGTTTTTCCACGATTCGTCGCGCATAAAGCAGTGCGATGTCGCTAACAGTCAACCTATTTAAGGTAGCCGAACACAGTTTTTAAATGCCTACGCCTAATTCACCATAACTGTTTAACAATTTATGCTTTGGCGCCCATTTTTTGCAAGAGTCAAGGTTAGCCACAAAAATATTTATTCTCGCATTTTGACTAGGGTGTGTGCTGTTGCCATGGAAACCAGGCTGGTTAAAAACAACGCTTAAATAATGGTTTTTGTTTATTTTAAAAAAACTCCAGTCGTTAGATTGTTTTCATATTTTGCACACTAAGAATTTATATTAAATCCTTTCTGTCAACATGGTTCTAATAAAATTTTGACATAGGCGATTTTCATAATTCGCCGTTAATCGTTTTCTGTATTATTAAAAATACCCTATGTCAAAATTCAGTTTGTTTGCTAGATCATTCACGTGGTCTCTGATCTATTTTTCTGCCAAATTTCTTGAAATTCTAACGACTAGATCGTTAGCAATCGGCATGTTCCTGCTAAAGCAATCGGTCTTAATTTTTCAAGCAACTGCGCATGCGTTGCATTTAACTGGGTTCTTTCGGCAACAAACAAAAGCTGAACATTGTTGGGTTCTTTGCATCGTACCTTTTCTAACATATCTTTGTAATAAAAGACTAAAGCCATCAATACACTGCGTTCAATTATAATAGAGTTTGGTGTACCTTGAATATCTTTTCACCTTCGCTTTTACCATAGTGAACATGTTAATTCAAGACAATCATGACAGACGTGTGTTTGAATAATCACTTGTCACCTTCAATTTTGACTCTTATCTATGATCGCTCTTTCCAAAACAAAGTTTTTAAACAAGACAGAAAAACCCTTACCGGACGATCAAATGTTAACTGTGGCCGTTTACTAGAGGTGAATGGTTACTATAGCCAGTCACCTTACAGTGTTCTACTGACAATAATTCGGTACTTTCATGACTGGCTGCCTAATAGAGGTTTAGACTATAGTGACAAGGGTGGCACGTGAGCCACTCCAGACATTTTGAGCGCAATCCAAAATTTTGTCCAGTCTCTAAATTTCACAGCTTCCAAGAAACCAAACCAACCAAAACGAAGTCGTACGTCATTTAAAAAAAACTTGGCAGAACTTGTTTTCGAATACTTTTCCAAAAGTCCGAGAATAGTTTTCTGCTTTTGTGTGGAAACTTACGTGATGTCGCGTTCAACTGGGAAGCGTAATAATAAGAAAACACAAACTGAAATGACACAAAGGCATGGCGGGGGAATTATTTCCAAGAGAACGAGAATAGGAAGCTGCGTTACATACCTCAGGAAAAACTGAAATTGCTGTTGTGTAAAAACGTGAAGAAATTAGAAGGACAGAGAATTAACCCGCCACTTGGTCTTCCCTTGAAATAGAGGTTCAGATGGAAATGTTCTTGCGGGAGACAAATTCAAACTCTTAGGAGATCTTCTCAGAGCAAAACGCCGGAAACTTGTTGTAAAGCATGGCAAAGGGAACAGACTACAAGCCGCCTGTGAGCTGACAGAGGCCGAGATCACTCTAATCTCAAGCGCCTGGTTACCTTACAGAAACGTGCTGTTAGAACGTTTTCTAGAAGTGCTTTCGATGCTTACACTGATCCAATCTTTAAAAGTCTAAAATTGTTAAAATTTGAAACTATCGTTTCTCTTCAAGTAGCCAAAATTATGTACCTCTACAAAAACGGCCAACTCCCTGAAAGTTTCAAAAACATATTTTTCACTGGACAAGAAATTCACAACTATAATACCAGAAATAGAAGTTTTTTTCGTCTGCCCTCTTGTAGGACAAATGTACAAAAATTCGCCCTACGATTTCAAGGACCCAAAATGTTTAATTCAATAAATGACGAAATAAAAAATTCATTAAGTCTTAGAGAATTTACTTCCAAACTGAAATCCACGTTCTTGGATTAGAGTGCTAACGCTTGCTTTTGCTTTTGTTGTTGCTGCGCAGTTTTTTATACTAAGCGCAAGGTTTAATATAAATTTTGTAATATATATTTAGTTTCTGTCTCAATATTTTTGTTCTGCCAATGACAGTTTACATTCTAGTTTCTTGCTCCATTCTTAAAAGCAGTCCTTTAAAGAAGCAAAATTGTTTCCTGGACGGCCTGCCAAATGCATGATTATTATTGTAATTAGTATTGTAATTTATGATGGTAAATAAAATGAACTGAAAATGAACTGAAAAAACTGAACTGAGATAAACAAGCTTTTCGAATGTAGTAAATCCGATATCCCTGTAGTATATCTTCAAGCGCCTAAGGATGGGCAAAAAGGACGGCCACATGGACTGATCATGTCTTGCTCTGATGGTTAAACCTTACTTAGAACTTAAGTGCTCAAAATTTAATCCATTTTGAGACATTTTTGCCGAGGTTAGGAAAATTGTTAATTTCAATTTGTTAATGCGATTCAGAAGTTAGAAATTAACTTTTCAAATATATGAACAAATCAAACCATTGCATTTCTGCATTCACTCAATCACCAGTGCACGCACTATTGACTTTTGCATGTAACTGACTTCCTTTTTAGTAATTGAAAAAACGGAAGTAGAAAGGTCATTTTTTGGTGTTCCATACCATATAACAAAATCGCAATTTACCGGGCTTTTTCGGTCAAGATAACTGTGATAGAAGATTTTGGCTTGACCCATAAACACGCAAAAAAACCAACTTGACCGACATCCAGCCATCTTAACCTCACGTTTGGTCAATAACCCATATTTATTATATTGCTTGCGTTTGTAGGCGATAAAACGCACGCTCTGATTGCCTAATTGTGACTGAATTACAGGGCAGTATTCTCCCGTAATGCCCACGGGCCGATTACGGGTTTGCAAAAACAAAGCAAAAGGTAATTCAAAAAACAATCTAATTTTCGTCTGAAAATTGTAGCGGCTAAGAATGAGTGACGAGGAGGAACACTCTGAGAGTGAATTTTATAACCCGGACGAGTTCGAATTTCTGGACAATGGCGAGTTGACAGAAACAAATAATGAAGGAGTTGGCGAGGCAGCTTTCCGTTTCGTAAACGGTCGATGCCATTTTCGCGACGCTTGTAAAATTTTTTAACTGTGAACGAATTTTTCTCTATTAAATTAAAGAAAAAGGGAATTTTGCAAGTTATCACCTAGTATCGAACCCGGAAGCTCTGTTTCCTGACATCCCTCTTATACCACTACACTACCAGGTCGATCCGCCAAATTGCCCCAAAATTTAATTGTAAAACGTGGCATTCTTAAACATCAATAATAGAGTTGCCCCAAACATCAAATAAGGGCTAACCGCAAGCAAACCAATGTGAATATGAACAATCAAGCATTTGGGGAATGCATTTTACTCCATCAACAAATTATAACCAGTTCCTACCTTGTCCAGGCCTAAACTAGAGCAGATATGGCATCGTTTATTCTGAAAGGCTTGGTTACCAATGATGGCATCGACCGTTAAAAATGGATCGACCGTTTACGAAACGGAAATCAGCGTTGGCGAGAGAGAAAACGAAGGAAACAGCCAAGAAGAGATTGAAACTTTTTTAAAGGAGCAAAGAAGTGAAAACACAACAACAACAAAAAAAAAACATTCAGGGACATAAAAACCTTTTTAACGCCTACCGGCTGATGACCTGGCCATTTACTGGCAAAGTTTTTCAAGGACGTCCGCAAAATTCAGGGCGACGAGTACGAGCCTGACACGCTATCCGCTTTCCAGCGAAGCATCCAGAGGTTCCTTTCGGATGGGAAATCTCCATTCAATATTCTTTTGCAAAAGGAATTTCAGATGTCACGTAAAGTTCTAGCAGCCAAACGGAAAAGTTTAGTTCAGAAAGCCGGCAAGGGCAGGGGCAAATATCAGCGGCATTTTTGGTTGCCAGTTTCAAATCTTTAAAGGCCCAGTAAAAATCATTCAAGAATCACACAAAAGGCGTCGATTTGTCATCGAAAGTGACGACGAAGACTGAACATTCTGAACAGTGCATTCCTTTGTATACATTTTCCACGAGGCCGTTGACATTTTTCTTTACGCATTGACTTTGGCCTTTGATTTTCAGAGACCTTGACAAAATTTTCCTTGTTGTGACGTGGTCCTAACCTTCTACAGGACCTTTTCACGGCTATAATAAATTGTGACGAAAATAAAGATTATTTCAGATCGAAAAACGCATCAGTTCACTTGATTTGTGCGGTTGGAAACCATGAATGAACAGAGAAGCGTGCGCATCACCGGGTGTAATGATCACTTTCGCTGCGCAGGCTTTGGCTTGTAGGCCTTATTTTTGTTGGTGGTGCCATATAATAAAAAACTTAATAACCTCGACCGTACGGTCGTTACGGAAAATCTCAAACCTCCGCCTACTGTATTCACCGCGCTATCGCACGGTCAATACGGTAAAAGTCATTAGCATAACGTTTGCCTCCAAAACTTTTGGAAAAAGTCGTCGCTATTTCGTACACGACCTCCAGTCACTACACACTAATGGCTTATAGTGTGCAATGGCTCAGCCAATCAGATCACAGCATTTACGTTAATGTACTAGTAGAATTATACTAAATAAAATTGAAGAGTGATCATCGCAGTAAATTTCCAATTTAAGCAATTGGAAAGAAGAAACCTTAAAAAATCAGGGCTTCAACAGAATTCGAACCCGTGACCTCCGGGATAGGGGTGCGATGCTTAACTAAAACCACACACTGGGAGGGAAGTCATTTTATTGAGTTCATATCTTCCCGTGGAGTGAAATGATGTGAAGTATGTATGACATAATCCATACTTGAACTGCGGTTAGATATGAAAACGAAGAATGATCATCGCAGTAAATTTCCAGTTTAAGGTATCAGCCACCTTTCAGTACCGCCCTGCGCGGATCGCTATAGTGCTTTCATTGGTACTCTATCATTTGTGATGTTGCTTGCAGCGTCAGTCTTCAAAATTTTGTGCTCTCCCAACTATCCGAGTGCATTCCGAATTGGATGCACGCATGCTAGACATTGTCCATTCCTTAATAACAAAATCATAATTGACCGAGCTTTTTCGGTCAAGATAGCTGTGATAGAAGATTTCGACTCGGCCCATAAACACGCAAAAAAACGAACTTGACCGACATCCGGCCATCTTAGCCTCACGTTTTGTAAAGAACCCATTTATATGCTCTAACGGGTGAAGCAACCATATGCTCATCTCAACAAGGGAGAACTTTTCAATCACAACAAAAACAATCGGATACAATTTTTCACAGTCGGGTATTGTATGCGTGTATTCACTTACAGCCAATTAACTTTTTCCAAGTCATGAAACACTCTTTCAGGTAGAAATGTAATAGCGTTTGAAGACAAAAACCTGTTGAAAGTAGAACGCGACAACTTGTAAGAGGTAAATAACATTGTTATACCTCCCAACTCAAATACGTTCTCCGATTGGAAGAGAAGGCGTCACGTGCCATGGGTTAAATCTCTCTAACTCCCTAGGGCGAATAAAACTCACTAACTCCCTAGGGAAACAAGATCTTGAACTTTGGCCTCGCACATGATTACGTTGTGCAACTTGAAACCACGGGAAATTTGTGTACCAGTCGGCCTGATGTTAAAAGGGCATTGAAGTAGGACGTTTCTCATTAAAGGCGGCATTCATTATCCAAGAAAAGGGACTTATAGTCGCAAAAACATATCATGCAGATTAACAAAAGGGAAAATATGAACGTTTCCTGTCGCCAAGCTTTTGGTTTGGCGCTAAAAATGGGTTACCCACGTTCGTCAACTTGCTCGCGCTCGTCTATCGCCGTCGCCAGGTAGGAATGTATTTGTGTAGTTTACAACAAAATATGTTGTTCCTGATCAAATCAAACTCAAAATGCTTGAATTAAGCATTAGAAGACGCCAAAGCAACTTACGTACTGTCTACTTTTATTGTTAGCTGTGAAGAAAAAGACTGTTATCGTAATTTTTCGATAGGACAGGTTGGTTTTGGCAGCCGCTCAATTTTGCGAGTGCAGCCAGTGTATGCAATGGCGTCAAGCAAATAATTTTTTCGGAGCTTCTTCTATTTTTGAGTCGGGAGGTATAACAAAACACTTAATGACTGGCTCCTCGTGAAACGGTGAGTTTTGTTTTCTCTCGACCTCCTCAATGTTCCCCTCGGCTTCGCTTCAGGGAACATTGAGGGTCTCGGGGAAACAAAGCTCACTGTTTCCCTTGTGGCCAGTCATTAAAGGACCCTAGTCATCCTCCGCCATTTTCGATGACATCGAAATTATTGATATAGCATGGTGAAGCGAATCCTTATTGTTATACTGTAAGCTGTTTTCCAGAAGGAATGTTTAATTATCTTGAGTAGTTCTACAGTGATTTTTCTTCGTTTCCACAGGCTCCGAATAAAATATAATAGCCAAATTCTCGCATGTAAACAAAAACAAAGGTGTGGCTGACTAGGGCCCTTTTAGTGCTTAATGTCTTATTTTGGGTACAGTTAGGTGAGTTTGTTTTAAGTTCCCATAATTCCCCATTATCAGCGGTCTCATCTCATTAGTATCCATTGTATCTTAGAAGTCATTCCTAGATACAAGATACAAGATACAATAAAATATGTTGTTATGGATACTGCGTTTAGAAATTATATATATGGAGACTTCCTCGTTTTGTTTCCTCGATTTATTGGGTTTGGTGAAATGCCCGGCTGAATTTCGTTTAAAGTTATTGTTAAAAGACTGGTAAAACTATGGCCGCAAAAATAACTGCAAATTAGGCCGTCGCCAATAATAATCGAATTAAGCTTATGCTTTATCACCAATAATTATTAAACTCGAACGCCGCAAAGCTTTGAGATTTTGGACGTTTTCCGGCTTCTAAATGCATTTTATGGGCTTTAACTGGAATAATACTGAATATTAACCGAATTTTCAGGAACATTTCTTCAATTTTTCGTTTGATTCAGGCGTAGTGAAATGCATGTAGTATTTAATAAGTGGCTTTCGTCCGCTTTGTTGTTGTTGAAATGTCAAGTAGATGATTAGTATTGCACTAGACTTGCTGATGCAGCAAGTATGGAATAATTAACCAAATATTAAATCCCAAGACTCTTCTGAAACCTTGTCAGTTACTTATAGCACCTCCATACAAACCTTTTCCAAAATTAATTATTTTTTCTCCATTAATCAGTGACCCTTCT
>JAHPZR010036826.1:0-28358 GCA_019787425.1 Platygyra sinensis
CGAATCGCACTATTTTTTGGTCTAAATCGCATCTTTTTCTCAGCCAATGAGAAAGGGACAGTAAAACAAAACAACCAATCAGATTTCAAGGTTAGTTTAATGTAACCAAAAAAATTTTAGGAAAACGAAAGCCGTGTTGCGAATTTTGCAACTACAGGTCAAAACTTTGTTGTTGTCTTTTCTTTTTCAAGACAATTGACGAATTTAATTAATAATATTACAGTTTCTGAATAATGATAATGAGCTCCTTCAGGCTGAAGGTCTTCTTCACAAGAAGTTTCCAACATTCAACATCTATTTTGACGAATGTTTTGGCGTTCTTTCTTCAACATCTGCTCAAGATCCGTCTGATACCGAGTCCAGCAAAACATAAACAAACGAAAACCACACAACAACAAATTCATAGCCATCTCAAGAAGGAACATGTTTCCAGGTTCGCGGTAGTTTCAAACGAAGCAATACAAGAGCTCAACTCTGTCGCTGTGAATTAACATACGTAGTCTTTCGACAGATTTCGACCCGCTCCACAAAACAGTGAATGAACGCCATCTTGAAAAATATATCTTGAAACAAAATAACGGCGCCGCACGAACTTGACAAGGTTCCGAGCATAATAAAGTTCTGTGCCGAGGTCACAAAAAGAAGCAGAGATACTAACGAGCTTGAATCCCTTAAAATCATACAGAGTGCCATTGAACAGTAATTAAAAGAGAAAACCATCCACAGCTGGGCATCGTGCAGTCGAGGGAGTTTCACAACTCAACAGAAAATTATCCATCGCAGAATTACACCGGCTGCACCCTCAAATTCCTTCTCTAAAGACAACAAGAAGTCTCAGCCTCAACCGCAGAAGAAAGGCAGGTCTTCCATCATTGATTCAGGCGACGAAAATCGAACTTTGATGCATGAAAGAGTCACTACTTTCGTTCTCACTTCAGAACTGCTTGTTTGTTTGTTATGCTTGAATGAGTTTTCGTCACATGACAACGTTTTGCATACTAAATGGCTGTCAAATCGCTTCCGGTTGCGCTATTTCTAACAAACCCGGCTCGGCTTGGAACAATAAATCAAAATCTAAATTTCAGGCCATAAAATTGTGCGATTTCAAAATGGATTTAATAAAGTGGTAATTGAACTTCGGGTCGTGCAATTTTGGTCTCAAATCATACTTGTGATTTCAAATCGAACTCGCGCTGCGCGCTCGTTCGATTTTGAAATCACGCGTATGATTTCAGACCAAATTGCACTCCACTCAGTTCAATTACCATTATAAATCGTTTTTTATTAAGATTCAGCAGGCGGGAAAAACTTTACTGTCCTGGCGTCAATGTAAGTTTACAGGAAAGGCATTGAAGCCAGGCAACTTTTGTCGCTGGAGATGGCACTAAATATTCACGAAAGGGATTTACAATTGTCAAAACCCTATCAGTTCTTAAAATGTAAAAAATATGAAGAAGTTTGTGTCTCCAAGCTTCTAATTTGGCGCCAAATCTGAGTCGCCGGCGTCCAACATGGCAACTCGCTCGTTGTTCGTCGAGTTTCGCCAGGTAGGGTGATAGTTGTCTTATTTTGAACAAAATATCCTGTTTCTCGTCAAACTAAACCCGGAATTCTCGAGTTAACTATTAGAAGAAGCCAAAGCAACTTTAACATTGTCTCTATTTTTGTTACTTGCGAAGAAAAAGGCTATTATCGTGTCGTTTCGGTAGGACAGCTAAGTTTTGACTGCCGTTCGTACTGCGGGCTCAGCCGCCGTATGCAAGGCAATTTCATGTAGTGCTTAATAAATAAACTGATACAGCCGTAAGGGGCGTCTATCGAAATATTATAATTAAAGGCCCTTTTAAATGCCTAAATGACCGATTTCCCTACCCTTTTATATTCCTCAACTTGTTAAATCCCTACCCTTTTATATACCTGAAGCCTGAAAAAGGTACCCCTTTCGGGCGGAGCCTCTCCGTGTAGGCCATTATAGGGAGTACCCCCGCCCCCCGGGCAGTGGACGCGGGAAACTTTCGCGGGTCCCGTCGTGTTGCCAAAAGACAATGCTTAAGATGTGTATTTTTCGCAGAGGACGGGGACGTCAATAATTCGAACTTTGTATGAAAGAGCCGTGCTGAGAAGCAATGGCATCCTTTAGACTATAAAAGAGATGGTATAATCTTATCCTATTAAGCTTAAACAATAGTGATCAGCGATGTTGAATTTCTTTTTCTTTGTAAGCGAAGCAAACATCTGTAAATATTCCATTAAGAGTAGCCCGATTTTCCGAATAAAAAAAATTAAACTAACAATCTGACCGCCCTGCTTTAGATGGCTTTTTGCCAGGGGCCAGAGCGTTTTAGAATTCTGTCGCCGGAGAATCTTGACTTTTGGTGAACACTTGAATTTCTTTCTGTCACTGCAACAAGCTCGATAAACATAAAACAAACATTGCATCAAGTTCCGTTAGTATAAAAAACAACTAAACATCAGTTTGAAAATGTTTTATTGCTCGATAGAAACTTTCACGGCATTCATTCTTACAACATTTTATCGGCTGAACTTACACTGATGTATTCTCAATGCATACAGTTTGTATTTCGTTTTGAGCTTGCACACTCGTGACAGCGACTGAAACTCAAATTAATGAGGAATGCTTTTATCGGGTGTTATTCATATTTTCCGATTTTCGTAACTCGGCGTAGTATTAAACACTACAATCATGAGAAATGTGAACCTTAAAAACATTCTTATCAAGATAACTGAAAATAAGGTCGATTGGAACATTTGTCGAGGCAAAACAAGAGCAAAATACTCACGTTTTCGATATGACGGCTAGAAGGGCGAAATGACGTCCTCGACGAGACGAGGACGGTACATTCTCGTCCCCAGAGCCCACGATCCTTCTGGCCTGTGGTTGGGATCGAGAGCTCTGGCCAGACCCGATTTTCTGAGCATGCGCAGAGTATTAGTTTCGCATTCTCAACCAATCAGATTTGCTAGATTTGACGGGAAGTCCGTGAATCGCGGACTTCCGGCTTTGGACCAAACCAGAGCTCTCGATCCCCAACCACAGGCCAGAAGGATCGTGGGCTCTGGGGACGAGAATGAGGACGGCAGAGAGATGATTCAAGAGTTCTCGTGCGCATGCCCGGTAGAGTATATTTACTTCCGGTAGCCGTCCTAGCTCATCCCATCGTGGTATCTTAAGGTCCCTATTGTAACGCGCGGTACGGCAAACGGACAACTACATTGTATCCAGCAGAAACCAAAGAACTTTGTGTAATGCAAAAGATCATTAACCTATATTAATAATTATTCCTTCACAGAGGTGAGATATACCACGAATAGTTAAAGTCTTATGATGGTGTTTGGTTATATGCACGAGCATCCGTCACACCTTTCCTCTTGAAAAAAAAAAGCAAACTGAAAGTCTCACACGAAAAAAAAGCAGAACTTAAACACGTAAGCGCCAAAATCTGGCTGGCTGGGGGTCTTGTCACATCAACGCATGATCTGGCAGGACTGTCACGTCAACATGTAATCGCGAAATCTTGTCGGGGGTTTTCGTTCCCTCTGCGATCTTCGAAGGCCTGTTGGTGGCACCTCCGGCTGGAAGGACGTCAGCTCAGCAGACGGCACAGCGCAGGCTGGAGACGATGGAACGTGCACTGTTGAGTGTCCAGGGGACACTGTTCCAAAACTACTGGGCAGCGGCGATTCCTTTGGAACAACGGTCTGGCAACAGGAGTCTCGCGGTTTTAATAATGTCACGCCGGTTTCTCCGAAAAACTGCACCTCCGGACTTGATAAGGAAACTACAAGGACCCACCGAATCCAGACAGATAGCTGGTGTCCAGACCTTTTGCCCAGGCAGTCTCATTCGCATTATTTCACTAGGGCTAACGTTAGGAAGTGGCTTTGCGTATCGATCATATTATTCCTTCTGATGACGTACGTCGTCACGCAATGAATAACTGGGCCTCAAAAGAGACTCGGACGTGGGCAACAACGTACGACAGCGACGACCCATCAACCGTTGCGCACGGCTAGTAGCCATTCCCTCTGTTGGGGTGTTAAGCCAATCCAACACAGCTTGAAATTCAGAGACACCCGATTCCTTGCATTTCTCAAAAAGACGTTCCACAGTCTTTACAGCATTTTCGACTTTGCCATTCGATTGAGGATATCTTGGCGAGGTAATGACGTGATTGAAAGACCAGCCTTCCGCGAATGCTCCGAACTGTTTAGACGCAACCTGCGGACCATTGTCCGACAGTAACAAGAATCTCCGGGATTCAAAACACGTGCAAAATGATCTTCAACTCGCGAACCACGGCTTGTGTTGTGATAGCATGCAAACGGGAAACCTCGATGAAATTGCTGAAATAATCGGACACAACTAAAAGGGTGCGTCCATTGGACTCGCACAAATCAGCAGGTACTTCCAGCCCAGGTTCGCGAAATTACTTCATGTTGAAGGAGTGGTTCCTTAGTCTGAGACATACGATAAGCCAGACACACGTCACACTTTGAGACGTTATCTTTGACATCTAATTCTCGGCGAGAAAAGGCACTCTCGAACTCTTCTCAAACACCCTTCTGTTCCTATGTGTGTAGAGTGTGCAACAGACATCAGTTCCTTGCGCATACAAATGGGAACAACCAAACGAGCACCCTTGAAAACCAGCACATCTTGTACTACCAACTCGTCACGCAAGTCAAAGTAGGGTCGCAAACACCCAGAAACATCTGACTTTCTCTCTCGTCAGCCATTTTGAATGACACCACGTAGCTGTTTCAAAACTAGATCGTTAGCAGAAGCATGGGTAACCTGCTGCCAACGGCCGTCACTCACAGGCAAGTTAGTTCTATGCTCGACTTCTTCCAACTCTCGGACAAAAACAGAGGCATTAACCTCAGGCAAATGGGCTCGGCTCAACGTATCAGCAATCAACATCTCTCCTTTTAGGTAAGTTACATCCAAAACGTACTTCTGCAACCTCAAGAGCATTCTCTGAAGACGCTTTGGCGCTACGCACAGTTTTCCGGAAGATAGTGTCGAGGGGCTTGTGATCTGTTTGTACACGAATAGAATCACGGCCATAAATGCAAGCATCAAATTTCTCACAGGCAAAGACTATCGCCAAAAGTTCTTTCTCAATCTGTTCGTAGCCACTCCTGATGTCCATTACAGCCTCCATTACAGCCTCCTCCTTGTGAGCCTTAGATGCTGCTTGCAATGAATCACCATAACCAGCAAAAACAAAGTCATCTGCTATGACTTCAACTCCATTCAGTACTTCAATCAATTCGTGCATTTTGCGTTGAAAAATTGCAGGCGCAGATTTGATTCCAAAGGGCATCCCTTTTCCAACGATCCCGACCATGCAAACGGCGTGTTGAAGGTAGTTAGGAACGATGACTGCTCGTCAAGAGCAACATGCCAGAATCCACAGGCAACATCAAGCACAGTAAACAGTTTGGCTCCATGGATCCTAGAAACAACCTCTTCCATGGTAGGCAAGGGATAATTCTCTCGTTGCAGAGCTCGATTGAGATCCTTAGGGTCCAAGCAAATGCGTAAGGCACCATGTGACTTTGAAAAGGCCTTGTGGAAATTAGAACCGGATTTGAGCGAAGACAACAGAGAATTAGCAGGTACGACATTGCGATCTATAGCTCTAAACTACACTGAACGCAAGACTCCAACACCACCAAGAGCAATGGCAGGAGCAATTGGCCAATTAAAGAAGAGGAACGACATTATTATCACTCTGCCTGATAACGGATCAGTAGTGGCTGTAATGGACATGTCAGATTACTTGCGCTTACGGAAAGAGTCATCAATAAACGACGAAGGCAAGTTCAAGCCTGTCAGGACTGAGAGACCTAAACTGAGAGGGAGACCACCAAAGCCTTTTCATCCTCCACTTGAGAAAGAGAAGGAATTAACTGCCGCCGTAAAAAGAATTCTTCCCAAAGATATTGCTGATTGTTCAAAGGTTCAAGACTCGCCCATCTGTGTGGTCTACCAAAGACTCACAAAAAAACAACTAGCGATGCGCCACATACTATCCGCAACAGGTACATATAACTACAAGCTAGCAAAATGGTTGGATGAAAAGCTCAAACCTCTGTCAGTCAACGAGCACACTGTCAGTGATAGTTTTGGTTTCGTGGACCATCTGCAAAGCATCCAAGTTGATGATCACAGCATCCTTGTCTCATACGATGTCTCTTCGCTTTTTACTAGTGTACCCGTTGATGAGACAATCGAAATTCTAGTAAGGACGATTGGTTTAACAAAGAACAGTCTACACATTACGAAAGCAGATCTAGTAGAGCTGTTGAACCTTGCCACGAAGAACCAATTGTTTCAGTCTGAGGGCCGAATCTGTATGAACAAGTGGATGGCGTTGCGATGGGCTCGCCTCTGGGACCCCTAATGGCCAACGCGCTCATGCGTAGTATTCAGTGAAGAACGGCTTCAAAATCAAGGCAAAATGCCGGATTTCTACAAACGTTACGTGGACGACACGTTTAGCATAATGCCCAACGTGGGAACAGCTGAAGCATTGCTATCCACAATGGATGACAGCCATCCTTCAATTAACTTCACCATGCGGTTGTAGATGAAAGTGAAGAATGATCATCGCAGTAAATTTTCCAATTTAAGCAATTGGAAGAAATATAAACTCAATAAATTGACCTCGCTCCCAATGTGTGGCTTCATAGCTCAGTTGGTAGAGCATCTCGCCGGTATCGCGGAGGTCACGGGTTTGAATCCCGTTGAAGCCCTGATTTTTTCGGGCTTCTTCTTTCCAATTGCTTAAATTGGAAAATTTACTGCGACAATCATTCTTCACTTTCATCTACAACCGCAGTACAAATATGAATTATTTTTATATATACTTCACATCATGTCACTCGTCACGGGAGATATGAACTAAATAAATTGATCTCGCTCCCAACGTGTGGCTTCATAGCTCAGTTGGTAGAGCATCTCACCGGTATCGCGGAGGTCACGGGTTCGAATCCCGTTGAAGCCCTGATTTTTTCAGGCTTCTTTCTTCCAATTGCTTAAATTGGAAAATTTACTGCGATGATCATTCTTCACTTTCAGATACTGGATTATTACTGCATTATCAAATTCATGTCGATGTGCGATATCTGAACAGTCACTGCTAAAAACAATGCTGAATTGCGTGCTTTTCAGCTTTCTTTGAACTGGCAACTGTTCCACCAAGAATGTGAACGTCTCACGGCGACTTTCTTTCGACTGCATTACCCAGTCCCACTCTTGCAATCAACAATCAGAGTTTTTGTTACTGCAAAAGTTTCAGGGGATGTAAGATCCAAACAGAAGTGTGACGATAAGAAAACACCCGTGAAAATAATATTACCATTTAAGGACCGGAGATCAGCCAATTCTGTGCGAAGACAGCTTGAAGAATTAGGTCGGAAAATCGGAAAAGATATCCATCCCGTGTACACAAGCCAAAAGATCGGATCTAACATCAAGCCAAAGGAAAGCAAACCCCCTATTGTGAACCAACAATGCATTGTATATCATCATAAGTGTGATCTGTGCGATGCGGATTATGACAGCTACACATGCCGACACCTGTATCAACGCATTTAAGAACATAAGGGATCTGCCATCGGGAAGCACGTCAGAGATCAACATGGGAGGGACCCAAGTGACGTATCTCTTAGATTCAAGCTCTTACGGAAGTGCCAGAGCAAATTTGACTGATGCTTTTTATAAAAGAAATAAGGCCAACTTTGAACACGCAGTCTGGCTCCATCCGCGCAAAGTTATTTTTATAGCGCAGAGTATTTTATATATTCTTTTGAAAAATTTTTATCCTATTGTTATCTAGCCTCTGTATTTTAGTTTTTATCACTTACCTTTTGTAACGCTTAGTACATATTTCCATATTTTTATCGCCTTTTATATTCTCACGTGTGATTTTACTTCTTATATGCAAAATTATATTCACTTTTTTAACTTGAAAATGATGGCTTAGCGAGATCGAAGCATCGTATTTTTTCGCTAGTTTTTATCTTAAGGTAATTCCCCTGAAATAAAACTGACAATAGATTTTCGTTCAAACTTTGCCCTCTGAATATTTATCATATGAGAACTTCAATTTTGAAATAAAAAAGGGGGGTGCCCATTCTCATTAAGGAGCACTGGGGCATTGAAAATGACCCATTTTGGCATTATTTAATGCTTTTTACAAGAACGCATTCCCAGTAATTATTGTAAATTTTTGTGACCGAGACTCATGAGAACACGAATTAAACTGGAGTCAATGCATTGTATCGGACACAAGTAAACCTTTTAAGTTTGATTTAGACAGAAAACTGAATTCTTGATTAAAATTTCAACCAAATTTCTTGACATGGTTACCATACGGCAAAATAGAAAAGACCACAGTTTACCTGCTATTTTCGTTATTTATTAAATTTTCAGCAATAGGAATCAGATCAGTCTTTCCTCAAGCAAAGTTTATGATAAGTTGATTACAATGACTGAAAAAAAAGTTGGGGTGCCCGTGCTCGTTGGGCTATAACCATTTTCCAACTGACAGGGCTCAATATCAAGGCAAATCCGCTATGTTTTCAATATGCGCGTGCACGCGGGCGCGCTAAATAACACCATAAATTATGCGCAGAAAGGATGCGCAGTGCAATTGTGAAGAATAACCTTAAAATGTGTTTCGAAGAGACAACTTATTAGGATCGCAATTCTGTAATAAAAAATTGGGGTCAGTAAGGTCGTTTTAGAGTCATTAAGTCTCACAGCTAAAATTAGTTGGGTTCAGTGTTAAGATTATCATTATTGATTCACCAATGGCAATAATATAGCACTGATTACTTGACTAACGGTGCTAGTATTGATCCGTTATAGTATAGACAAGACAAGACAAGAAAACTTTATTATTACATTTTACACATATTGCAGTAGACAGACCTGGCACCGCAGGTAGCAAAAGCTAATCGAGGCAGGCCAGGAACAATAAAAATAAATGACATCTGCTAACCTTAATTAAAAGAAACGTATTACAGAAAAGGCAAAAGGAGAACTACTCAAGAGAAACTTGTATTCATTAGTTCATTAAGGCTACATGGTCAATTCGAAGTATTTAGGACAGAACAGGATTGGAACTGGATATGGAATTGAATGAGGAAGTACAGCTATGAAGAGTAAGAATTAACTTTTGATATGATGAACTCTAAATCTTTATAAGAATCTTCATTTTCCAATATTTTTAACAAAATCATTTGTATCATCTTTTTAAAGGTAGCTTTAGGGAGTGCTCTTAAATTGTTTGGTATCTCATTCCACAGTTTTGCACCAATTCTTGAAAATGACTTCCTCTTAACTTCAGTATTTGATTCCTGGATATAAAAATTCTTAGAGACCGAGGCTCGTGTGTTGTAAGAATGGATTTTCGCAGTAGGAACGAACAGGTCCTTCAGATTTAACGGCACAAGGTCATTACTTACGTCATGCATTGTTTCGGCTAGTAATTTGTAGTGCATAAAATTTATGGGTAAAATATGAGCATTCAAGAATAAAGGAATTGCGTAATCACGTCTATCAGAGAAATAAAGGAAGCGAAGGGCACGTTTTTGGAGAATCAAAAGCTTATTTAAGTGGCTTTTATTGGCTTGGCCTCACACAGTTAAACCGTAACGCAGATAAGGAGTAATAAGGGAATTGTAAATATTAACAAGTGTGTAATGTGGAACGAAATGTCTTAATTTTGACAGCAGTCCTATGGTTTTACTAATTTTCAAGGCTATAGATCTAGAATCGACATGATTCTTCCACGAGAGTTTATAGTCTATGAGGACTCCCAAATATTTAACACATTCTTTACATTCCAAGTACTTCAGCGTATTTGTTTGGTGATCAAGGATAAAAATCGTCGGGACAAAGGGAAGACATTTCTGATACGGGCGAAAGATCACAAAATTTGACTTGATTTGGTTTAGCGTTAATTTGTTCGATGTTAACCACTGAAATACATTATTCAATTCAGAATTCATGACATTTTCAAGCGACTTAAGATTTTTATTGGAGTAGAGGATATCGGTGTCGTCGGCAAACAGATTTAAAGTTAAGTTTGCTTGAGCTGGAGTATATATCATTGACGTACAGAAGAAAAAGTAAAGGTCGAAGTACAGAACCTTGGGGGACCCCATACGTAACAACAGACTTGTTAGACGACCTTTGATCAATAACTGTAATTTGTGTTCTATCTTGTAAATAAGATCTAAACCATGCATTGATTATCCCCCGAAAACCGTAAAAGTCTAGTTTATGAATAAGGATACTGTGATCAACTGTGTCAAAAGCTTTTTTCAAGTCAATGAAAACACCACAAGAAAAGGCCCTTGCATCCATATTTGATTGAATTCTACTGACAATATCAAGTATCACGTGTTCTGTTGAATGCCCTTGTCTAAAGCCATTATTGTGACGTACATAGGATGGTTTTTTCTTCGATGAAGGATTTCATTCTCTTATAAACAAGTTTTTCAAAAATTCTGTTAAAGCAGAAAGCTCATTGAAACTGTTTTCAGCCCGCCACCTTAAGTTTTTGTACGAATTTACTTTAGTTAGCTTTACCCGATATTTAATTTTTACAATTCACAAATTTGAAAAAGTTTTTTCTCGTTTCGCTGCATTTTTCATAACTGGCGTTTAACGGCATTTTGCTCTAGGTTACCAAATATAGAAACTGGACTAGTAGAGAGGTGATTGGAATGCTCCTAAATTCTCATAAATAATACTGCACAAATTTCTTTTAAAGCATGAATTTATATTTGCAACTGAAGTTTGATTTGCAACGCAGTAGCGTAGCGTGGAAGAGTTTAAACATTTTTACCTAACAATATCCTGATACAAGTTAACCACCAAAATCGTCATTTGTTCCTTTTGTTCAGTACAATCACTCTCTTAACGATACAACACATATTGGAACAGTGTAAGAAGCACCGAACACCCAACAAGAATTTTGCTGAAAGTTGGAAGAGCAGCATCGTTACAGAAGTCATAATCGCAGCACGTCATATCGCAGTTTTCCGCTTGGCTTATGAACTTGCAAGCCATTGTGTTGCAATAATCACCTTTAAAACAACCCCGCTCGTAAACATCAAACTTTAACCCCATGTAGTCGAAAGAGGCCCTTGATTTGGCGCACACGTCCAGCCACGGCTCACAGATGAACTTTTGCTGTTTTTCATCACAGTGAGTCCAGTTCACTTGAGAATAGCAACTGTAACACGTCAAGGAGACACCTGAAAACGGTAAAAAACATCTCGGAGTGATGAAAACGTAATTTCTTCTCACGAGGTCAGCGCATTATGAAGTAGGCAACTGAGGAAAATATTAACAATAATCAAGCTGCAATACTTTTTGATTCAATACTAAATTCTCAGTAGGGCATACCGAAATTTGTATACTGTATTACGAGCCAGAAGCATATCACCTACGCTTCTGTAAGAGGTTCTTCAGGTCAGTCGTGAAAACGGCCACCTGCTGTGTTTTTGACAGTGTTTATGAGGGTCCAATCAAGTGCAACCTTTGTAACTAATCAAACTAAGGAGATGCAAATTCTGCCAGAGAGCTGTAAAGTCCGTTTAGTTATTGACTATAACTGGTAAACGTAAGACGGCATATTCACGTAAATATCGAAAGGGAGATCCTTGCCGAAGAGTATCATATGGCGTCGAATTGTTTTGAAAAGGATAATTCTCTCCACTCATTCTCTTCGTCGATCTCGGTTTTTACTTCAAGCAGATGAAAATTTAACTATTTTATTACCTCTCGACTGGCCGGCTTAACGGTAAAGGGGCTAATTTTTCTGTCCCATGACCAAAAAAAGAGAATAAAAAAAAGATGGTGTTTCCCCAGTAAAGTGTCGGAGGAGAATTGTTAATGAACTATCCTTGTATATTTACATGTGTGCAAGATTGTCCGGCACGATCTTCCAACGCACTGTGTCAACTTCCCTGCAATTTTTTATCGAAGATACTGGTTTTGAATAACTGAATTAAGCTGTAAATTGTCCTGTAAGTTTTGGAATATAAGGGACGGTGAAGTGGAAGATGATTTTTACCTCCGCTGGTAGGTGCCCGCAAATGCGTGTTAATGATCAAAGAAGTAATCTCGCTTATTTCAAATACGTTAATGACGTGAAAATAACAATTTGAGTTTCTTGCTGCGGTCGCAACAGACGATGTTGTCAGTATTAAGCCATTGTCGATATGTGGGTGACAAGGCAGTGAATAGCTTCTCCCACAGAACCTAGGTGCAGCAGTCTTTTTGTTGCGCTGCCTCGGAGCTTTGCACATTGTTTAGTTTAATCTTTACGCCTTGAAATTATAATTTGAAATAAGAAGTGCATTACTTACCAGTTTGTAAAATCGCTAAGAAAATAATTAGCCTGACTGCAACTTGCATGTTTACTTGGGTATGGTAGCATGAAAGTTCTTTCGGTGAGAATATCAGTAACTGACTTAATATCGACAACGCCCTGCAGTGCATTGAAGCGCAAGGAATTCTGGTTAAGGAATCTCTGCGCTGAAGCGATTCACAGCACTGCTCTTTCATAAATATTCGCGTGGAAGAGCTCATCGAGTTTCTGACGTCGAATACAAACGAGTGCTTTCCGACCATCGTGCATCGACGTATACTTCACGAAACCTGAGGATCTACCATACTGGCAGAGAAACAAACACCTGCTCGCGGGGACAGGCAATTCTTTTAGCTGACCGAGGAAGTGAGGAGGAACACTCAGTATAGATTTTTCTGTTGTTATCCCGACTGTGACTGGTCTTCGTTCCTTATTCCAAATACTGGTTATGACATTTCACCGTGACTAAGCACGCCTTGACGGCCAGCTGATAACAAATCGCAAATGAGAAAATCATTTCAACTTGCTGACTTTGGCTGCATGTTTACAGATCCAAAGACAAGGTTAGAATCGTTTTGAGACTGCCAGAATCTTCTTAAAAAGGTAAAAAGAGAGTTGTTTTATGTTTGCTGGTCGTGTTATTAATTGTAAATGTTTAATATGATCTTTGTAAACAAAACAAAATGGCCTCTCTGCCAATAACATATTACTTCATTATTTCCGCTGGGTAAACTATTTTATTAAATTTAATTAACCGTCAATGGGGAATCTTTCGTATAACGTTACGAAGGTAAAATTTGTTCCACAATAAACGTTTTCATCAGTTAGTCTTTTCAGTAAGCGGTTGAAAGAAGAATTCTGAAATGGATGAAAGTGCTACTAAAGGCATAATGAAATCTTTTTCTTTTTTTTGCATTTGATTCAAGGTTAAAAGTCGTCAATAGCGTGAATAATTAAAATATTTAGACAAAATGTTTGGATTGTACAAAGTGGGTCACAATAGCGCCATGAATACCAGTAATTGTGTTGATTAAACCATAAAACGTGAGTTATGTATTATTTATTACCGTTATTGTCGCGTTGTGATGGATATCAGCATAGTCGTTCGAATGCTTTTAACGTACAATGAATCCAAAGTAATGGAAGTCTATTGGTAAGTACTACTGAGATTGAATTCTTGAATTCTTGTTCCTTTAAAGTGATTCTTCACTCCATATTCCGCTTTACAAGATAGCAAGTGTTTGGGGTCTTAGCAAACGGATAAAAGTGGAATTGAAAACTGATTTACTTTTGGATCATCAACGTCATATAGATCAGTTAATCAGTTTAATTTTTGCTGAATCGAGGAAAGCAATTCTTCATTTATGTTTCCATGAAAAGAAAAGCATATCAACTTGCTCCTAACTAATAATAAAAGCGTTTTCTACAAATTGGATTGTTAAAAAAGTCTAACTTTAAAAGTGTTGTATTAACTTGGGACGTTGAGTCATAAAAAAGCATTAACAAGTTAAAATTGCTCTGTGAAGTTCTGTATGTTTTGTATTGTTCCAGAGGTCTATAAAAACCGCTGCTATTCACATTAGATTTCTTTCTTCATCTCTTCTCTTACATTGCTGTCACGGTTAAATATCTGTTGTTTCCCATAGGTTTCACTGAACGAGTTGATACCGTACAACTGTCATGTTTCCAGAGTGTCGGCATGTCAATTGGGAACGAAAAGCATGTCAATGGACCGTGCTTCTTGCTGTTTTGTTCGTGGTAAGAGGCTTCAATCTCGTTAAAGGGACTAAGTTGGGGTTTGTTATCTCATAAAAAATACAGCGATTTGTTATTTAAATAACAAAACGCTGAATATGGCAAAAAGCGAACCCCAGCCAAATAAGGCAATCAAACTTCTGTGTTTTTCTCCACAAATAGTTTTCAAATCTTACAAGCTTTCAGTTTCCATTGAATATATACTCTGGGGTTTTGAGCAAGATCCCCTGTAAATTTCGTTATTTCCACCTTTAAGGCAGTTGATGTTAATGTATTTCTTTCGTAATTTCCTGATTTTAGGGTTTTGAAAATGGAACGACTATTCAATTTCAAAGTGAGTGCTCTACCTTGCTTGATAAATCTGAAAATATTCATTTCATTGATAATACCTTAGAATAGCCGAATAGATGGTTATGCAAACTTAGATCAGCGTCATGTATGTCATCACATACAATGACAAATTTTTGTCCTCAACAAAACGGGATGTCTTGATTTGTCGTCACCAAAACGATATGCCTTGATTTAGTATCGTGGTAAGTTCTCGTTAACTGCATGTCTAGTTCTAAGCAATGTTTGTTGGAAGCTGTTTGATGCTTTTCTTAGATTAAAATTAAAGTTGACTTAGCTCTGGGTTTTCCTCTCATGTTTTTGTGCACATGTATACAAGCGTTCTCACTTTTGTGCAGTTTTAAAAGATTTGCTTTGATTAAACACTTTAAACAGACAGAACTGATTTGGAATTAGAGTAGGATCATAGCGGAGCCCCATACTCGTATAGGAAAGAAAAGGAAACCCATGAATTGATTTTCTCATGAATATCATGGCTAGCAGTATTGCTCGTGGGAGCGTACGCACGACGGCGGCGACGGAAATGCCCAAGATGACGGCCACACTTCAGCTAATAGGTTGACAGAAACACGCAGCCCGGATGCAGCCTTAGTTTACAGCTTCCTTCTTTGCTATTGGACGCTCATGCTATAGTCGATTGACACCTGTCTAAACAAGGCAAAATTCTCACTTATCCTGATTACCCTATCAGGCTCTGAACTATCACCCGGCCCAGGAGCTGCGCCTTTAGGCTTGGCTAATTCCACATATTGATTTTGTGCAAATAAATTTATGAAAGATCATATATTTGACCTGCGGAGGAAGATATGAAGACATGAATGATCATCACAGTTATACACACAACTTAAGCAGGCTTGAACGGGATCCGAACCCATGACCTCTGCGATACCAGTGCAGTGCTCTACCAACTGAGCTATCATGCCAACTAGGAGCTGGTCACATCGTGAGTTCGTAATAAACCAGTAGATGATGAAGAATGCAAATGAATATATGAAAGATCATATATTTGAACCCCGTTCAGGCCTGAACTTTTTTTCAGGCTGTAATTTCACACCACTTCAAATTGAAAATCACGAGGGAGAGCTCGCCAATGCGCATGCTCAATTGAGTACATATACGTCATATACATGCATTGTAACAAAATGAAATTTTAATTTAAAAATTCAACTCCGAGGAAGACATCGATCTCCAGTAATAATAAGCTCGTTTCTGATTGGTCTCTAGAAGTAACTTTTGTTTTTGATTGGCTATAATGCTCTTTACAAGTGGGAGCAATACCATCTACTGCAATGTGTACTGTTCTGACCTCTGACTTAAAGCTATTCGCTTCCACCCTATCTGTGAAGTTTATATGTTTGCCTTTTTTACCTTTAGATCAGTGCAATTCTCCATTGGGAATGGAAAACTTTCAAATCCCGTCAGAAGCTCTTCGTGCCTCCAGATCAACATCGTACTGGGAGCCCTACAACGGCAGAATTAACGACAGTGTAACTGGCTGGTGTGCAAACTTAGTCAGCGATAAAGAATGGTTTGAGATCAAGTTCGACACCGATCATTACGTGACAGCTGTGGCGAATCAAGCAACCCCTAGAGGGTGGGTGTTGGAATTCACACTGGCTTACAGCCGGGGTCTGGGATGGTATGACTACATGGAAAACGGGACGATCAAGGTACAATGTTATTTTATGTTGAAACTCCTTTGCTGGTCACGCAATGGTCGTCGTTTTGTTGGTAAAATTATGATTACGTGACAGGTTGAGGAAAGCTACACCAGGAGCTTGATGTAACCCATACTTGTGAATGAGTTCAATAAGAAGTTGACTATACTTGTTCTAAACTCTGTACATATCTTTTTTCTTGACAGATGTTTCGTCGTGATAAACTCAGATTACAGCAGCGAGATTGTGGTTGGCAACCTTTCATTTCCAGTAAGGGCGAAAATCTTTAGAATTTATCCCAAGCGAGCTGTCCGTGGTACTTGTTTACGACTTGAACTCTACGGCTGTCAAGGTGCGTAAAAAATAACAACAACAAAAAACAAAACACCAAGCGAGCAAACAAGCAAACAGAGAAACAAACAGATAAACAAAAATACTAAAGAAACATAAGCCAGCCAACAAATCAAAAAGAAAGACAAAACTCTTTTTTTAGTTTACGCTTTAATTGTCTAGCTTTAAAAAGCTATTTGGAAGGCCATCACCCCACAGCATGTTAATCCTTTTGTTAAATATCCTTTCTTTTTAAGCTGCTTGGTGCACGTTTTTAACTTTTACGTTTTTTTCCGGTAGCTATCAACTTATCATCTTTATAACGTTGTTGCTTATCGTTGATTGTTGATATTAATGAGGAAACTGAGATTTGTTTTGTTGTAGCTTGTTTCGATCCATTTGGCATCGAAGTTGGTATCATTCCCGACAAAGCCATGACGTCATCATCATTTCGTGGGCCTGGGTTCGAGGCCTTTCGCGGTCGGCTGAATGACATTTCAGGGAATGGTTCGTGGTGTGCAGATGCGAGTGATGTAGAGTCATACTTGCAGATTGATCTTGGGAATCGATTCCAAATCAGCATGATAGCCATCCAAGGAAATGAGCTTTACGAATTTGTGACTACTTTTAAGACACAAGTCAATTGCAGGTATGTCTTCAATCCAAACATAATCGAATTTATTAAAAACTGGATCATTGGATAATGCGACTCACGAGTTTTCATTGGCTGAGCCATCATGGTATATGAGCCGTATATTGTGCTCTCCAAATGCGGTAAGCGCTCGCGCAACTTTTTGGGGACGTTTTTGATAAAATAATTATTCCACTCGCCCTGGGTATGAGATGATCATAGTCAACTCATATCCAACGCGGGCTTGTGGAGTAATTGTTTAATAGTTATCTCTCAGTAAGATAATTTGACTGAAATAAATTTACGTTGGGGCTCGTGCAAGTGCAAAGGCCGGTATGATGTGAAGGTACTAAAAGTGTGGAAATAAAGGACCTTTAGATTGGACTACTATACGAATACGACTTTCGAATTTCAAACCATTGACGCAATAATGTGGAGCCTGCGAACAAGAATTGAAAAGTCGTACTCGATCTCGCTCTCGTAATCCAGTCTTAAGTCGCCAGCTATTATCATGGAGGACTAGCTTTTCAGTCCTCGAGAAATGTCATGGTTGTGAAAAGGCACAATCATTTCCAAAATAGCTGTAACCAGGTAACAACCTTGCTGAGTAAAAGCGTTATCTGATACCCAAATATTATTCTAGCGGTGTATATACAATTTTGGGGTGAATGGTGGCGCTCGATTGTAAATAGTTCCCTACCTAGTTTTTATTTGTATGTTCTTTAGGAATCACTGTATCTGAGGTTTCTCCGCGGCCAATCAACGTTTTTGTTAATTAATGGGATTGCCTGTGATATTATAAAGTGCTACGAACAAAGATTACTCTTTATCATATATAGTCGCCCGGGAATTCTTGGTTTCATTTCATTATAACGTCAATCTCTAAGCTATGGTAGAGCACCACTCAATATACAGCCACCGTCCCTTGCTTTACATGGATATAGAATATGCTAAATAAGTCATGTGCCTTGTTAATTTCTCATACACAGTTTTCTGGCAAACGAAACAAGCGCAGTCAATTCGTCGCAGGCTGGAAACATAACTCTTGGTAACAACACAAGGGGACAAAATTCTTCAGTTGAGGCACAAAATGTCACCCTGGCTAGCAATTCTTCAGAGAAAATCCTATTGCCTAACAATACAATGGGGCAAAATTCATCTGTTGAAGCACAAAATATCAACTTGGCTAACAACGCTTCTGGACAAAATTCTTTAGTTGAAGCCCAGAACCTCACTGTGGCTAATGACACTGGGAAAATTGCTGAAAAAGCAACCATGAAGAAATGTTTTGAAAATACGACTCGTCTGCTCAAGGCCTATGTGAAAGAGTTCATTATAGAGTATAGCGACAATGGCGATCTTTGGAGGCAGTATCATGAGGGAGGATATCTGAAGGTATTGGTGTTGACAAGAAATAGTTAAGTCCTCCACGTAACCTTATAGTATTCACGATGTTTAGAAAGTATCATGTTTACTCTTATCAATAGAGGGAATGGTTTTGAAAGCTGGCAAAGTTCTTTGTTGTGTGTTTTTGCCGACGATTGACCCTGTACAAAATCTGGCAAGGTGGCTATGTGTGCTCATACAGTTGAGCAATAGAAACATTGCGATTATATAACTCATGCATAGTCAGTGAGTATAAAACAAAAGATGTGCAGGGTTAAGGACTTTCCAACATAAATCTCAGCCTGTTTGTTTGCTGTTTTGAGGTTTACCGGCCATCTAACCATTTACTTCTATTAACTACGGTATGCTCTTATGGGGGACAATCCTGTCTGTGTGGAAATCTTATTTCAGATTATGCTTTTAACAAATGCTAGGGGAAACAATGTAATAAGTTTGTATGTTCTTTCTGGGTGCAGGAATTTGAAGGCAACACTGATCCCAATACAACTGAATTACGGAGAATATCCAACCAGCTGATTGCACGGTATATTCGGATTCGATCTAAAAAGTGGAAAAGGGCAAACTGCCTGAGAGTGGAAATCTACGGATGCAAAGGTACAATACGCTTCTCCTTTTCCATGGGGGATTATCGATCACTAGTTTTATTGACGTCACTCAAACACCAAACTACCTATTTCCTCGGAGACAATCGAAGGTCTCTTGTATCTGTTTCTTTTATCTCTTCTTCATTCATTCAACCCAAATCGCAATCAGTGTCTGACCCCTCTCAAAACAATGAAAACCAAATCAAGCATTTATGCTATAAAAATGTATACTGAGGTACAGATCAATAATAGACGATCATCTTAATATGACATGAAAACAGTTCAATCCTTACGTGAAGCAAACTGATTTCTTTGATGCCTAAGCCTTCAAACATCCTCATCATGTCCGGCCTGGTACGATTATAAGTAGCGTGAAGGGGGTCCAGACAACTCCTGTACATCTCACATATCCATATACCAGGTGAAAAGGGCGACCTCACGCTTATTCAGATCAAAGAAAACTAATGCGCACATTTTTCGAGGTATTTACCTCTGGTAAAGAGACAAAATAAAGTTATTGTAAGGATAGGGGAAATATTGCCTTCCTTCAGGGGAATAATTTCATGCAACTTGAATGAACCATTTTTTTCCACTTCACGCCTACTTCCTCGGCAAATATTTCCTGGCTGCAATCCTCCACCGTTACCAAATCGAAGATGGCAGCTTACTACGAAAATGTACACGCGCGCTCCCAACATACGCCTGCACTACATGCAGGCTACCATAATGACGATTTTGCCACGTATTTCTGCCAGAACACACGTTTGAACTCATGACATTATGACTAGCTTGGTACGTTAATCTACAAGTTACCAGCTGAGGCTCGTGGTAGCTTGGCTACTGGGTCTGGGATTTTCTTTACTAATATTCTCATTTCCTTTTTCGTCCGTAGAATGCTCCAACGACCTTGGCGCTGGCACAGGCGAAATTTCTAACAAAGCCATGACAGCTTCGTCGCACTTGGGTCCAGGCTACCAACCTTGGCTTGCTCGTTTGTATAATCCGCATGGAGCCTGGTGCTCAGCAGCAAATAATGCGTTCCAGTACCTACAGGTTCAGTTTCCACAGATTCGCAAGATTCGTCAGCTGCGCACGCAGGGATCTGTCACTCAAAAAGGATGGGTATCAAGCTACTTCATAGAGCACAGCCAAAATGGCGAGAAATGGAAGAATTACACAACGCTTGGAAACCTAGAGGTTACTAAGACTTGAAATTATCAGTACATAGGTCTTGTTGTAGATAAAACTGTTTAGTCTTTACGACCATCCCACATGATATCACGAGAAGCAGTAAAGGCCCTTTTACACAGGCGATTTTTGTCACGGCAACTCGATGCAATTTTTGTCGCGCGAAAGCTGCAGCAAGTTTCAAACATGTTCGAAAAACCTCTACGATATCGCGGCGCCAAATAGCACTGAAAATCGCACCTGGTTTACACGTGCGATTTTGAAGTTCCAACTTCAGCGCGACTAAAATTGCATCGAATTGCCGCGACAAAATTAAAATCGCCTGTGTAAACGAGCCTTAGCACCTGAACACTTCAAGTGTTTCTTAACAATTACCGTGCGAGTTCCACGCTTCGATATGTAGAGGACGATTCGCAAATTCGAGGTTTGGCTGATAGTTGGCAAGGGTCGAAGTCCCGAGAGCCAACATCGAGAGCGAGTCGTCTCTGTCATCGCTTAAGCAAAACCGACTGTGCAATCTATCAGCCAAAATAAGTATATTTATTTTAAAAACCAGAGGAAAACGCGAAACCATTTTCAAAGATTGAACAGATCCAAGTGTGGTCTATTCAGTGATCATCAGCCAATCAGATTGCGTGTTTACTTGTTAGTCGGTCACTGGGTTGTGTCAGTGGCTGATACTTGATCTTGGGACTTGAAGCCCAGATCAACAAAAAGTCAGTAGAAATCCGAGAGAGCAGTATTGAGACAGAAATTGGAACAGAATACTGATCCAGTTATTGATTTTTAGTATATACACACTCAGTGATCTTGGTGTTTTAAGCAATGTGATTGGTTCGCTATCTCTGGCTAATGAGCATTATTCACTCCCTACCGAGTGAATAATGCGTAAGCCAAACAAAAATGAAGCATACTTTTGAATAAAGCATACTTTTGATTCACACTGATTTGAACGGTGTGTAAGGACCATTATTCTAGACTGTCACGAGGTTTTTTCGAAGATTAACTATAGATTTTCCATGTTAAAAGATTCTGTAAATAGTTTCGCGAATTCGCGCATGCTTTGTACAGCTTGCACGTTTTCCACGCATGAATTGAGAGGTCAATTAAATCGAATTTTAATGGTTTCCTTCTGAAATGTTGTTGAGATCACTTCCTGTGTATATACTAAAACAATTATTCTTCTCAATCTCGGTGAATAGTGGCAGAATATTTAATGACTTGGTATGTACATTCTCCAAACAACTCATTATATAGGTACTTTCTTGAATCACTTATGAAGAAGGCAAAGAGATATATCGGTTATAGTTGGAACCAAAGAAATTGTAGTCAAGCAGAAGAGGGTGAAGATTAATCTCTGATCTTATCTTTCTTTTTACAGATATTCGATGGCAATTTTAATGAGCATGAAGTCGTAACGAGGGCCTTTTTATTTCCCTTTGTTGCAAAGTTTGTCCGCATCTGGCCTGTGGCGTGGGAGAAGGCTATTTGCTTACGAATAGAGCTGTATGGGTGTCCAGGTACATTTTAAAAACTCTTACAGTTACTGACAGTCGAGTATTATGAGTAATGATAATGCAAATGACCTAATCGAGTCTATCTATTATAAACTGAGTTTATTTTCTTTAAGTAACAGTCCATGTAAGAAGGAGGCAACCACGCGGCAAGGAATGCAGAAAGGTGCTAACTTTTGCACAACATTGCTATTGTTCTATCATACTTCTGATTGGCTCAATCAGCAAAACTTACCAAAACCTTCAGGTAGCAGCATATTTATTTATCTTTAATTGATCAACTATTTTCATTTGAACAAAATCTCTTCTGAATCAAAATATCACAGTAATCCTATGTGGGGAACATTGAAAAATTTGAGGCTTTTATTGTCTTTGTTTAAGACTGTTGTGATTGGTTGAAATGTTTACACACAAAGAAAACTACCTTTCAGAATGGAGTTTAAATACATTTTATTTCATAAATTTGCTTTCCATCAGTTGATAAATTCTTGGTCTGAAAGCACAACCGTTTCAACGTGGGGAAAGCTTATTGCCGCAGAACAATAGAAAATGGTACAATTTTTACCTGGATCATTACTTAAACAAAACCTTTTTATTGGTCGTGTTGTTAAGAAAATGATAACAACGTGTTCACCAATGATTAGGCAACTTTTTGACAACCTATTCTCGGTTTTCACCAGTCATGTGATCAAAACTAAAATCGTAACCATTCAATGAATAAAGTCAAGAATCTGGGATAAGATAGATGATTGATATATGAACAACCTCGCCAAGAATGAGGTTTCCTGCTGTTTTTCATTCGCGCCTTATTTGCAGAAGTTGGTTACCCAAATTTGTAGAGCTTTGTATGGAAACGCCATGTTTGTGCCCTTCGGAGAGGGACACAAACATGGCGGCCGTAAAGTAACATAAACTTCTGTCACTGAGTTTTGCTATTGAAACGAAAAATTATTGTTCTAGAGATCCCACACATTGAAATAAATGCTTCTTCTAGTGCAAGCACTGTTTAGTTAGCAAAAAGTAAATGGCAGCCTTCTCGGGCTGCCATTTTCATGTCACGCAAAGCAAAAGCTTGGAAATTCAAACGTGCTCTATTACAAAAAGAACCCTGTCGAGCTAAAACATTGTGAAATGTCTAGTTCCTATAGGGTCTTTTATCTGGTGAAACTAAAACCTCAGAAGGAAAGGTAACATTTAATTTTGGAATATGATTACGTAGCATGAAAACCAAGAATAAAGAGTGGTTATAATGACCCATCAAAAAACCTTTCTTGAGCCACCTTAAAAGCTTATGTTTTAGAACACATTAGGCGGCTAGTAAAGGTAAATGAAATACATTGTCGAAGGTTATGAAGAGGTAAAGGAGGAAAAATCTAGGAAGACAAGATGCATATAACATCCTTGGGAGTTGTAAACTCCAGCAATTACGTGTTTGTTATCACAGCGGAAGGTTGTTTTAAAGTGCACCTAACCCCAAATTTTTTTTCTCGCTAAAACGAATCTACTTGTTATTTGAAATACTTCTGCGAAAAAAAATTTCGATTCGGATAAATCCTCGAACACATTAGGCGGCTAGCAAAGGTAAATGAAATACATTGTCGAAGGTTATGAAGAGGTAAAGGAGGAAAAATCTAGGAAGACAAGATGCATATAACATCCTTGGGAGTTGTAAACTCCAGCAATTACGTGTTTGTTATCACAGCGGAAGGTTGTTTTAAAGTGCACCTAACCCCAAATTTTTTTTTCTCGCTAAAACGAATCTACTTGTTATTTGAAATACTTCTGCGAAAAAAATTTCGATTCGGATAAATCCTCGATTTTATGTACCCGGCGAAATCTCGAAAATAGAGCTCCAAAACACCGCCATATTGTCGCACGACCGAGTCTGCGGAGAATGTGTCCAGCAGCTGATGTGACGTCTACCCAGGAAGATCAAATATCTCCCGTCCTCTCATTTCCTTGAGGATGATGCAAAACATATTCGAAAAGTGCGCTAAAACGCCTTCCAGAGGTGCTATCGGGTGTTGAAGCAATATCCCACATTTAAAGAAAGATATACTGTATAATTTAATGGCGATGATCGGTCAATAGTACAATAAAAACGTAAACGGTGGTTAACTTTGTCGAATTATCGATCAAGCGAACTAACTCTGTGAGAACCAAAGAACTGTTAGTGGAATTTGTTCCGCAGACTTTCAAACGCTATTTTCAAAATTTTCTGCTGAAAGCCAACCAGCAATTTGTAGAGATACTATAAACGACAAATTATATCTTCCTAGCCTGCGTGGCAGGCCGTAGAAAGGGACGGAGAAAGTTAAAACGAGGGCGGGAGGGAGAAGGGCCTCCTCCCGCGTCCGATCTTCTCGCACTTCAGTGGCTCGTATTTCCCCTTTCACTCCCCTTCGGACGCCTGCCACGCAGGCTAATATCTTCCAATTCCACAGTATTTATAACGTATCCGGCAAAGTCGTGCGATCAATTACGAAGCATTGCAACCGATATAAACTTACTGATATGCTTTGCAACTATACTCCGCCAACCAACACTTATTTCTCTTTTGATTCAGACAAAAGTCGAAGACTAATCCTTTAAAATTACTTGATAACAAAATTGTTAGACTCTCAGCGTTTTCGAAGGTTTGGAAGACAGCAGTTGGACAAAAATTCTGTGCAATAGTGTCGAAAACATGACCGCGTAATATTATCTGCAAACCGCTTAGGGAACACATCCTGTTCGCTTATCCGACGACTTTCACTGCAAACATGGAGACAAAATTACATCGGTTATTTGGAGTTACGACTTAAAACGTGTAACAATGTGAAATCGGTAATTGTATGAAATGCTCCCTTCCGCCTTACTTCCCGCAGCTTCAAAAACAAAGAACCAAACAATTCTACGATTTTCAATTGCCGGATCGAAGCCAGTGTTTTGGAGGTCATCACGTCTCGAAACCTGCAACACGTACTTCGCTCTTATAAACATGAAGCATTCCAGAAATTAAAATACAAACTGGATTCAATAGAACAACCATGCATACCTTGAAAAAATACATTCTCGCTAACGACAACGGGCTTTAAACACTCGTGGGAACCTTGTGTTTAAGTAACGAATTTACCATCCCAAGCAGTCCTTGAGTTTTCTTTCCTGCCTTTCGTTTTCCTGCTCCTCCTCTTCGTATCTAGCTTTCCATTCCTAATATACAAGCAGCTCGTCCGCAGAGGTCTTCCCTGTCGTCGCTTGAAATATTGCAAAGTGCTCTCAAAGCTCCAAGCAGTGATTTCACAGTAGTCGAACGTGCTCGATCGAAGTTTATTTCGGAGTCTTTCCAATCGAAACTTAACTGTAACTCCAGTGATGAAAAAGAAACGATTCTTAAACAAAACTCGCGTTTTATTCCCAAAATATATTGGAACGAATAATTTTGCTTTCCATTTTCTCGAGCAAATACAGAGAGCTGAATGAGGCGCCACTGTGTTTGGTTCCTGTGAAGACGTCATCAGCAACCGCCGCCCCAGACTCCCTAAAGCGGCCTTCACACGGCAAACTAAAGTTGGCAAACTCGTGTTGGCAAACTCAAGTTGATTTGTGTGAACGGGACAAAAACAGTCGGCAAACAAGTTGGCAAACTGTTGGCGACAAATAGAACTTGCCTCTATTCTCGCCAACTTTTTCGCCAACTTTTTCGTGTTGGTAAACTCGTATCTGACGTGTGAACGGTTGGCCAACATGTGTTGGTAATTTTCAACCTATCAAAACGAGCTCTATTCACGTGATTTATTTGCGTGACACTTCACAAAATGGGGGACGCGAGTCAACACTTTTTAATTAATATCAAAGCGGTTCACAATTGTCCGGGACGTTTCATCTATAGCCTATCAAGATACTGAAAACAGACAACAAAACGGAGGAGCGCGTGGACAAACTTGGCTTCGTCCAAATCTTTCTAATTCTCTACCGCTTCCTGGTTCTTCTCTTCTTATCCTTTGTTTCACTGTTGTACGTGATTGAAACTGCACTAAAAAGCGGCCATGTTGGAAATTGCCGTGTTTGTTATTTGCCACGAGTTTGACGTGTTAAGGAACGAGTTTGCCAACTTTTTGAAGTCTTCCAACACGAGTTTGCCAACTTAAGTTTGCCGTGTGAAGGCCGCTTAAAACTCGGTCATGCAACACTTCAAGCGCGGCTTTGAGAGGACAAGTAGATTCGATTTAGCGAAAGAAAAGGTTTTTGGGTTAGGTGAACTTTAACCTCTTCTTGAGCCTTGAGTCGCGAATCCTTTTTAGTAAACCGGTCCTCGAAACAATAGGCAGGGCTTACGGGAACACTTTTTTTGTAACGTCAAACCTATTTGATTTTGCGTACATGCAACGGTCTGGGAACAAGTAGGTTAAATGTGTGCTACAATAAAACTGCGCTATATTTTTAGTCGACATGGCAATACGCTACAATAATTGGCGTACCACTGCTGACGCGTAAAGCAATGCTGTTTCGTCCCAAGGGTGGACAAGGTGCAGTTAGGCATTCAGGCTTTATTAGTTGCTTGAAGTCTTTCTTTCAAAGGTATTTTTGTGTGCTTGTTTTTCCTGTTTTTAGCATGCCAAGATCCTTTAGGAATGGAATCTTATGACCTGTCGGACGGCGACATAACTGCCAGCTATTGGAGCACTTCATCCACCGCGTACAATGCTCGTCTTAATAACTATGCTGGATGGGTGGTTTACACTGATTTTTCTAAGGCTCATTTTATCCAAGTGAAGTTAGGATCTGGTGACTTCACGCTGACTGGAGTCGCTACACAGGGGATATACAGCTACCTGGTGAAAACGTTTACTCTTTCATACAGTATGGACGGTATAGACTGGGTCGAGTATCGAGAGAATGGACAGGTCAAGGTACGCAGATGTTTTACAGTATCATTAGAAACTTAAAAATTTCTAATGAAACCGTCCCTTGATTTCTGTTCGAGGGCAAGTGAGACATTCTATAGCATCTTATACCTTTAACCTCTCCCTGATGTTTAACCAAAAGACGTTTAGGAGGAGGCAGCGTACCCAAGTGGTTAGGAGCCCTATGTTTCGTTGCAACATAGTTTCTTTCAGTTTGGGTGGCATGTGTATGAACTAGCTTGGTGCAGCTTAGCGCATTGACTGCTATAGATGACATTTCAACATTTTTAATTTGAATTAAGTCTATTTACGAACACTGGAATTAAATTCTGCGTCAAACTAAATTGACGATTTCTAGGGTTTTAACGATGTTATACGCCGGTTGAATAGTTAATCACATATGTTTCGTCCTAGACTCAAGAGTTCAACTCAAAATTTGATTCTGCGCATAAGATGACATTTCTGAGTCACGTTTTTATTTCACAGATATTTGAAGGAAACAATCCTTCAACAGAGACAGTTCAGCATGAATTAGAAAAAGAGATCATCCCTGCCTACGTCAGGTTAAATGTGAAAAACTCCACTTATGGACATGCTGGATTGAGATTGGAGCTTTATGGATGCAAACGTGAGTAGGACTTAGTGAGTACCATAGAACCTTTTCAATAGTGGCTGCCAATTTAAATTCTTTTTAATGAATTTAAATTAGCATCACTAAATGGGAACAAACGAGGGTAAGGATTAGTAGAGAATTATTATTCAAATTTAAGCGCCATTTGTGCCAAGGGTTTATAAAGAACGAGGCTCAACCGATTTATATGTACCCTTACTTTCTCTTCGCCGCGATTCACCATCTAACATCGTCCCCCGACTTTCTCTATCCGGAGGTCGTGGGTTCGATTACCACCGACGTCAAAAGATTTTTTCTTTACCTCGTGTGGCTCCCTGATTCCCTTTACTAGGGCTAACGCCCAGTGGGTTATTCATGGTTCAATTAGCACTTAAATTTACACTTCAGAGTTAATTCTCTGTTCCACCATCTTAGAAAAGAATACTGAATTGTTGAAAAAGATGGTGTTAAATTTGTTAACAGTTATGTAGCCGAAGGCTATCTTTCCTGATTGAAAAGTGATCCATCTGTTGATGTTATAATCCTCCAAGAATTTACTTTTCAACTGTTTCCAGCAGAAGTCAGGATGGAAATGTTACCTTGAGCCACTTAACAACATGACTTGCTTGACAGTTTCTACAAAACAACTTGTTTTTACAGAGGTCAAGCCTTGGCCATTACAGACATGGTTACTGATTCCTGAGAGAATGGAAGTTATAATTGCTAGCTGTTATACATGATAAAAAAGATAATTACTTTGAGCTGCCAACGACTGCCAATAGATATGTTGCTGGTGTTGATATCAAGAAATCCTGGGAAAGGAGGGAGAAGTGGGATGCTATCGTTGAAGTGCCTCTGAAATGAAAAATAATAATAATAATTTAATAATTTATTTACTTATATAGCGCCCTTTAACATTATGGAATGATCAAAGGCGCAATGAAAATAATTACTGCTTTTAATTGAAATTCCCAGTTTTTGTCTTAGCCAAGTATCATCCACTCTAAACAATCTAATGAGGAGAGTTA
>JAHPZR010036827.1:0-10861 GCA_019787425.1 Platygyra sinensis
ACTCTCCTCATTAGATTGTTTAGAGTGGATGATACTTGGCTAAGACAAAAACTGGGAATTTCAATTAAAAGCAGTAATTATTTTCATTGCGCCTTTGATCATTCCATAATGTTAAAGGGCGCTATATAAGTAAATAATTATTAAATTATTATTATTATTTTTCATTTCAGAGGCACTTCAACGATAGCATCCCACTCTCCCTCTTTCCCAGGATTTCTTGATATCAACACCAGCAACATATCTATTGGCAGTCGTTGGCAGCTCAAAGTAATTATCTTTTTTATCATGTATAACAGCTAGCAATTATAACTTCCATTCTCTCAGGAATCAGTAACCATGTCTGTAATGGCCAAGGCTTGACCTCTGTAAAAACAAGTTGTTTTGTAGAAACTGTCAAGCAAGTCATGTTGTTAAGTGGCTCAAGGTAACATTTCCATCCTGACTTCTGCTGGAAACAGTTGAAAAGTAAATTCTTGGAGGATTATAACATTCAACCAGATGGATCATCGTTTCAATCAGGAAAGATAGCCTTCGGCCTACATAAACTGGTTAACAAAATTTAACACCATCTTTTTTCAACAATTCAGTGTGTCTTTTCTAAGATGGTGGAACAGAGAAATTAAAACTCTGAAAGTGTAAATTTAAGTGCTAATTGAACACCATGAATAACCCACTGGGCGTCTAGCCCTCGTAAAGGGAATCAGGGAGCCACACGAGGTAAAGAAAAAATCTTTTGACGTCGGTGGTAATCGAACCCACGACCTCCGGATAGAGAAAGTCGGGGACGATGTTAGATGGTGAATCGCGGCGAAGAGAAAGTAAGGGTACATATAAATCGGTTGAGCCTCGTTCTTTATAAACCCTTGGCACAAATGGCGCTTAAATTTGAATAATAATTCTCTACTAATCCTTACCCTCGTTTGTTCCCATTTAGTGATGCTAATTTAAATTCATTAAAAAGAATTTAAATTGGCAGCCACTATTGAAAAGGTTCTATGGTACTCACTAAGTCCTACTCACGTTTGCATCCATAAAGCTCCAATCTCAATCCAGCATGTCCATAAGTGGAGTTTTTCACATTTAACCTGACGTAGGCAGGGATGATCTCTTTTTCTAATTCATGCTGAACTGTCTCTGTTGAAGGATTGTTTCCTTCAAATATCTGTGAAATAAAAACGTGACTCAGAATGTCATCTTATGCGCAGAATCAAATTTTGAGTTGAACTCTTGAGTCTAGGACGAAACATATGTGATTAACTATTCAACCGGCGTATAACATCGTTAAAACCCTAGAAATCGTCAATTTAGTTTGACGCAGAATTTAATTCCAGTGTTCGTAAATAGACTTAATTCAAATTAAAAATGTTGAAATGTCATCTATAGCAGTCAATGCGCTAAGCTGCACCAAGCTAGTTCATACACATGCCACCCCAAACTGAAAGAAACTATGTTGCAACGAAACATAGGGCTCCTAACCACTTGGGTACGCTGCCTCCTCCTAAACGTCTTTTGGTTAAACATCAGGGAGAGGTTAAAGGTATAAGATGCTATAGAATGTCTCACTTGCCCTCGAACAGAAATCAAGGGACGGTTTCATTAGAAATTTTTAAGTTTCTAATGATACTGTAAAACATCTGCGTACCTTGACCTGTCCATTCTCTCGATACTCGACCCAGTCTATACCGTCCATACTGTATGAAAGAGTAAACGTTTTCACCAGGTAGCTGTATATCCCCTGTGTAGCGACTCCAGTCAGCGTGAAGTCACCAGATCCTAACTTCACTTGGATAAAATGAGCCTTAGAAAAATCAGTGTAAACCACCCATCCAGCATAGTTATTAAGACGAGCATTGTACGCGGTGGATGAAGTGCTCCAATAGCTGGCAGTTATGTCGCCGTCCGACAGGTCATAAGATTCCATTCCTAAAGGATCTTGGCATGCTAAAAACAGGAAAAACAAGCACACAAAAATACCTTTGAAAGAAAGACTTCAAGCAACTAATAAAGCCTGAATGCCTAACTGCACCTTGTCCACCCTTGGGACGAAACAGCATTGCTTTACGCGTCAGCAGTGGTACGCCAATTATTGTAGCGTATTGCCATGTCGACTAAAAATATAGCGCAGTTTTATTGTAGCACACATTTAACCTACTTGTTCCCAGACCGTTGCATGTACGCAAAATCAAATAGGTTTGACGTTACAAAAAAAGTGTTCCCGTAAGCCCTGCCTATTGTTTCGAGGACCGGTTTACTAAAAAGGATTCGCGACTCAAGGCTCAAGAAGAGGTTAAAGTTCACCTAACCCCAAAAACCTTTTCTTTCGCTAAATCGAATCTACTTGTCCTCTCAAAGCCGCGCTTGAAGTGTTGCATGACCGAGTTTTAAGCGGCCTTCACACGGCAAACTTAAGTTGGCAAACTCGTGTTGGAAGACTTCAAAAAGTTGGCAAACTCGTTCCTTAACACGTCAAACTCGTGGCAAATAACAAACACGGCAATTTCCAACATGGCCGCTTTTTAGTGCAGTTTCAATCACGTACAACAGTGAAACAAAGGATAAGAAGAGAAGAACCAGGAAGCGGTAGAGAATTAGAAAGATTTGGACGAAGCCAAGTTTGTCCACGCGCTCCTCCGTTTTGTTGTCTGTTTTCAGTATCTTGATAGGCTATAGATGAAACGTCCCGGACAATTGTGAACCGCTTTGATATTAATTAAAAAGTGTTGACTCGCGTCCCCCATTTTGTGAAGTGTCACGCAAATAAATCACGTGAATAGAGCTCGTTTTGATAGGTTGAAAATTACCAACACATGTTGGCCAACCGTTCACACGTCAGATACGAGTTTACCAACACGAAAAAGTTGGCGAAAAAGTTGGCGAGAATAGAGGCAAGTTCTATTTGTCGCCAACAGTTTGCCAACTTGTTTGCCGACTGTTTTTGTCCCGTTCACACAAATCAACTTGAGTTTGCCAACACGAGTTTGCCAACTTTAGTTTGCCGTGTGAAGGCCGCTTTAGGGAGTCTGGGGCGGCGGTTGCTGATGACGTCTTCACAGGAACCAAACACAGTGGCGCCTCATTCAGCTCTCTGTATTTGCTCGAGAAAATGGAAAGCAAAATTATTCGTTCCAATATATTTTGGGAATAAAACGCGAGTTTTGTTTAAGAATCGTTTCTTTTTCATCACTGGAGTTACAGTTAAGTTTCGATTGGAAAGACTCCGAAATAAACTTCGATCGAGCACGTTCGACTACTGTGAAATCACTGCTTGGAGCTTTGAGAGCACTTTGCAATATTTCAAGCGACGACAGGGAAGACCTCTGCGGACGAGCTGCTTGTATATTAGGAATGGAAAGCTAGATACGAAGAGGAGGAGCAGGAAAACGAAAGGCAGGAAAGAAAACTCAAGGACTGCTTGGGATGGTAAATTCGTTACTTAAACACAAGGTTCCCACGAGTGTTTAAAGCCCGTTGTCGTTAGCGAGAATGTATTTTTTCAAGGTATGCATGGTTGTTCTATTGAATCCAGTTTGTATTTTAATTTCTGGAATGCTTCATGTTTATAAGAGCGAAGTACGTGTTGCAGGTTTCGAGACGTGATGACCTCCAAAACACTGGCTTCGATCCGGCAATTGAAAATCGTAGAATTGTTTGGTTCTTTGTTTTTGAAGCTGCGGGAAGTAAGGCGGAAGGGAGCATTTCATACAATTACCGATTTCACATTGTTACACGTTTTAAGTCGTAACTCCAAATAACCGATGTAATTTTGTCTCCATGTTTGCAGTGAAAGTCGTCGGATAAGCGAACAGGATGTGTTCCCTAAGCGGTTTGCAGATAATATTACGCGGTCATGTTTTCGACACTATTGCACAGAATTTTTGTCCAACTGCTGTCTTCCAAACCTTCGAAAACGCTGAGAGTCTAACAATTTTGTTATCAAGTAATTTTAAAGGATTAGTCTTCGACTTTTGTCTGAATCAAAAGAGAAATAAGTGTTGGTTGGCGGAGTATAGTTGCAAAGCATATCAGTAAGTTTATATCGGTTGCAATGCTTCGTAATTGATCGCACGACTTTGCCGGATACGTTATAAATACTGTGGAATTGGAAGATATTAGCCTGCGTGGCAGGCGTCCGAAGGGGAGTGAAAGGGGAAATACGAGCCACTGAAGTGCGAGAAGATCGGACGCGGGAGGAGGCCCTTCTCCCTCCCGCCCTCGTTTTAACTTTCTCCGTCCCTTTCTACGGCCTGCCACGCAGGCTAGGAAGATATAATTTGTCGTTTATAGTATCTCTACAAATTGCTGGTTGGCTTTCAGCAGAAAATTTTGAAAATAGCGTTTGAAAGTCTGCGGAACAAATTCCACTAACAGTTCTTTGGTTCTCACAGAGTTAGTTCGCTTGATCGATAATTCGACAAAGTTAACCACCGTTTACGTTTTTATTGTACTATTGACCGATCATCGCCATTAAATTATACAGTATATCTTTCTTTAAATGTGGGATATTGCTTCAACACCCGATAGCACCTCTGGAAGGCGTTTTAGCGCACTTTTCGAATATGTTTTGCATCATCCTCAAGGAAATGAGAGGACGGGAGATATTTGATCTTCCTGGGTAGACGTCACATCAGCTGCTGGACACATTCTCCGCAGACTCGGTCGTGCGACAATATGGCGGTGTTTTGGAGCTCTATTTTCGAGATTTCGCCGGGTACATAAAATCGAGGATTTATCCGAATCGAAATTTTTTTTCGCAGAAGTATTTCAAATAACAAGTAGATTCGTTTTAGCGGAAAAAAAAATTTGGGGTTAGGTGCACTTTAAAACAACCTTCCGCTGTGATAACAAACACGTAATTGCTGGAGTTTACAACTCCCAAGGATGTTATATGCATCTTGTCTTCCTAGATTTTTCCTCCTTTACCTCTTCATAACCTTCGACAATGTATTTCATTTACCTTTGCTAGCCGCCTAATGTGTTCGAGGATTTATCCGAATCGAAATTTTTTTTCGCAGAAGTATTTCAAATAACAAGTAGATTCGTTTTAGCGAGAAAAAAAATTTGGGGTTAGGTGCACTTTAAAACAACCTTCCGCTGTGATAACAAACACGTAATTGCTGGAGTTTACAACTCCCAAGGATGTTATATGCATCTTGTCTTCCTAGATTTTTCCTCCTTTACCTCTTCATAACCTTCGACAATGTATTTCATTTACCTTTACTAGCCGCCTAATGTGTTCTAAAACATAAGCTTTTAAGGTGGCTCAAGAAAGGTTTTTTGATGGGTCATTATAACCACTCTTTATTCTTGGTTTTCATGCTACGTAATCATATTCCAAAATTAAATGTTACCTTTCCTTCTGAGGTTTTAGTTTCACCAGATAAAAGACCCTATAGGAACTAGACATTTCACAATGTTTTAGCTCGACAGGGTTCTTTTTGTAATAGAGCACGTTTGAATTTCCAAGCTTTTGCTTTGCGTGACATGAAAATGGCAGCCCGAGAAGGCTGCCATTTACTTTTTGCTAACTAAACAGTGCTTGCACTAGAAGAAGCATTTATTTCAATGTGTGGGATCTCTAGAACAATAATTTTTCGTTTCAATAGCAAAACTCAGTGACAGAAGTTTATGTTACTTTACGGCCGCCATGTTTGTGTCCCTCTCCGAAGGGCACAAACATGGCGTTTCCATACAAAGCTCTACAAATTTGGGTAACCAACTTCTGCAAATAAGGCGCGAATGAAAAACAGCAGGAAACCTCATTCTTGGCGAGGTTGTTCATATATCAATCATCTATCTTATCCCAGATTCTTGACTTTATTCATTGAATGGTTACGATTTTAGTTTTGATCACATGACTGGTGAAAACCGAGAATAGGTTGTCAAAAAGTTGCCTAATCATTGGTGAACACGTTGTTATCATTTTCTTAACAACACGACCAATAAAAAGGTTTTGTTTAAGTAATGATCCAGGTAAAAATTGTACCATTTTCTATTGTTCTGCGGCAATAAGCTTTCCCCACGTTGAAACGGTTGTGCTTTCAGACCAAGAATTTATCAACTGATGGAAAGCAAATTTATGAAATAAAATGTATTTAAACTCCATTCTGAAAGGTAGTTTTCTTTGTGTGTAAACATTTCAACCAATCACAACAGTCTTAAACAAAGACAATAAAAGCCTCAAATTTTTCAATGTTCCCCACATAGGATTACTGTGATATTTTGATTCAGAAGAGATTTTGTTCAAATGAAAATAGTTGATCAATTAAAGATAAATAAATATGCTGCTACCTGAAGGTTTTGGTAAGTTTTGCTGATTGAGCCAATCAGAAGTATGATAGAACAATAGCAATGTTGTGCAAAAGTTAGCACCTTTCTGCATTCCTTGCCGCGTGGTTGCCTCCTTCTTACATGGACTGTTACTTAAAGAAAATAAACTCAGTTTATAATAGATAGACTCGATTAGGTCATTTGCATTATCATTACTCATAATACTCGACTGTCAGTAACTGTAAGAGTTTTTAAAATGTACCTGGACACCCATACAGCTCTATTCGTAAGCAAATAGCCTTCTCCCACGCCACAGGCCAGATGCGGACAAACTTTGCAACAAAGGGAAATAAAAAGGCCCTCGTTACGACTTCATGCTCATTAAAATTGCCATCGAATATCTGTAAAAAGAAAGATAAGATCAGAGATTAATCTTCACCCTCTTCTGCTTGACTACAATTTCTTTGGTTCCAACTATAACCGATATATCTCTTTGCCTTCTTCATAAGTGATTCAAGAAAGTACCTATATAATGAGTTGTTTGGAGAATGTACATACCAAGTCATTAAATATTCTGCCACTATTCACCGAGATTGAGAAGAATAATTGTTTTAGTATATACACAGGAAGTGATCTCAACAACATTTCAGAAGGAAACCATTAAAATTCGATTTAATTGACCTCTCAATTCATGCGTGGAAAACGTGCAAGCTGTACAAAGCATGCGCGAATTCGCGAAACTATTTACAGAATCTTTTAACATGGAAAATCTATAGTTAATCTTCGAAAAAACCTCGTGACAGTCTAGAATAATGGTCCTTACACACCGTTCAAATCAGTGTGAATCAAAAGTATGCTTTATTCAAAAGTATGCTTCATTTTTGTTTGGCTTACGCATTATTCACTCGGTAGGGAGTGAATAATGCTCATTAGCCAGAGATAGCGAACCAATCACATTGCTTAAAACACCAAGATCACTGAGTGTGTATATACTAAAAATCAATAACTGGATCAGTATTCTGTTCCAATTTCTGTCTCAATACTGCTCTCTCGGATTTCTACTGACTTTTTGTTGATCTGGGCTTCAAGTCCCAAGATCAAGTATCAGCCACTGACACAACCCAGTGACCGACTAACAAGTAAACACGCAATCTGATTGGCTGATGATCACTGAATAGACCACACTTGGATCTGTTCAATCTTTGAAAATGGTTTCGCGTTTTCCTCTGGTTTTTAAAATAAATATACTTATTTTGGCTGATAGATTGCACAGTCGGTTTTGCTTAAGCGATGACAGAGACGACTCGCTCTCGATGTTGGCTCTCGGGACTTCGACCCTTGCCAACTATCAGCCAAACCTCGAATTTGCGAATCGTCCTCTACATATCGAAGCGTGGAACTCGCACGGTAATTGTTAAGAAACACTTGAAGTGTTCAGGTGCTAAGGCTCGTTTACACAGGCGATTTTAATTTTGTCGCGGCAATTCGATGCAATTTTAGTCGCGCTGAAGTTGGAACTTCAAAATCGCACGTGTAAACCAGGTGCGATTTTCAGTGCTATTTGGCGCCGCGATATCGTAGAGGTTTTTCGAACATGTTTGAAACTTGCTGCAGCTTTCGCGCGACAAAAATTGCATCGAGTTGCCGTGACAAAAATCGCCTGTGTAAAAGGGCCTTTACTGCTTCTCGTGATATCATGTGGGATGGTCGTAAAGACTAAACAGTTTTATCTACAACAAGACCTATGTACTGATAATTTCAAGTCTTAGTAACCTCTAGGTTTCCAAGCGTTGTGTAATTCTTCCATTTCTCGCCATTTTGGCTGTGCTCTATGAAGTAGCTTGATACCCATCCTTTTTGAGTGACAGATCCCTGCGTGCGCAGCTGACGAATCTTGCGAATCTGTGGAAACTGAACCTGTAGGTACTGGAACGCATTATTTGCTGCTGAGCACCAGGCTCCATGCGGATTATACAAACGAGCAAGCCAAGGTTGGTAGCCTGGACCCAAGTGCGACGAAGCTGTCATGGCTTTGTTAGAAATTTCGCCTGTGCCAGCGCCAAGGTCGTTGGAGCATTCTACGGACGAAAAAGGAAATGAGAATATTAGTAAAGAAAATCCCAGACCCAGTAGCCAAGCTACCACGAGCCTCAGCTGGTAACTTGTAGATTAACGTACCAAGCTAGTCATAATGTCATGAGTTCAAACGTGTGTTCTGGCAGAAATACGTGGCAAAATCGTCATTATGGTAGCCTGCATGTAGTGCAGGCGTATGTTGGGAGCGCGCGTGTACATTTTCGTAGTAAGCTGCCATCTTCGATTTGGTAACGGTGGAGGATTGCAGCCAGGAAATATTTGCCGAGGAAGTAGGCGTGAAGTGGAAAAAAATGGTTCATTCAAGTTGCATGAAATTATTCCCCTGAAGGAAGGCAATATTTCCCCTATCCTTACAATAACTTTATTTTGTCTCTTTACCAGAGGTAAATACCTCGAAAAATGTGCGCATTAGTTTTCTTTGATCTGAATAAGCGTGAGGTCGCCCTTTTCACCTGGTATATGGATATGTGAGATGTACAGGAGTTGTCTGGACCCCCTTCACGCTACTTATAATCGTACCAGGCCGGACATGATGAGGATGTTTGAAGGCTTAGGCATCAAAGAAATCAGTTTGCTTCACGTAAGGATTGAACTGTTTTCATGTCATATTAAGATGATCGTCTATTATTGATCTGTACCTCAGTATACATTTTTATAGCATAAATGCTTGATTTGGTTTTCATTGTTTTGAGAGGGGTCAGACACTGATTGCGATTTGGGTTGAATGAATGAAGAAGAGATAAAAGAAACAGATACAAGAGACCTTCGATTGTCTCCGAGGAAATAGGTAGTTTGGTGTTTGAGTGACGTCAATAAAACTAGTGATCGATAATCCCCCATGGAAAAGGAGAAGCGTATTGTACCTTTGCATCCGTAGATTTCCACTCTCAGGCAGTTTGCCCTTTTCCACTTTTTAGATCGAATCCGAATATACCGTGCAATCAGCTGGTTGGATATTCTCCGTAATTCAGTTGTATTGGGATCAGTGTTGCCTTCAAATTCCTGCACCCAGAAAGAACATACAAACTTATTACATTGTTTCCCCTAGCATTTGTTAAAAGCATAATCTGAAATAAGATTTCCACACAGACAGGATTGTCCCCCATAAGAGCATACCGTAGTTAATAGAAGTAAATGGTTAGATGGCCGGTAAACCTCAAAACAGCAAACAAACAGGCTGAGATTTATGTTGGAAAGTCCTTAACCCTGCACATCTTTTGTTTTATACTCACTGACTATGCATGAGTTATATAATCGCAATGTTTCTATTGCTCAACTGTATGAGCACACATAGCCACCTTGCCAGATTTTGTACAGGGTCAATCGTCGGCAAAAACACACAACAAAGAACTTTGCCAGCTTTCAAAACCATTCCCTCTATTGATAAGAGTAAACATGATACTTTCTAAACATCGTGAATACTATAAGGTTACGTGGAGGACTTAACTATTTCTTGTCAACACCAATACCTTCAGATATCCTCCCTCATGATACTGCCTCCAAAGATCGCCATTGTCGCTATACTCTATAATGAACTCTTTCACATAGGCCTTGAGCAGACGAGTCGTATTTTCAAAACATTTCTTCATGGTTGCTTTTTCAGCAATTTTCCCAGTGTCATTAGCCACAGTGAGGTTCTGGGCTTCAACTAAAGAATTTTGTCCAGAAGCGTTGTTAGCCAAGTTGATATTTTGTGCTTCAACAGATGAATTTTGCCCCATTGTATTGTTAGGCAATAGGATTTTCTCTGAAGAATTGCTAGCCAGGGTGACATTTTGTGCCTCAACTGAAGAATTTTGTCCCCTTGTGTTGTTACCAAGAGTTATGTTTCCAGCCTGCGACGAATTGACTGCGCTTGTTTCGTTTGCCAGAAAACTGTGTATGAGAAATTAACAAGGCACATGACTTATTTAGCATATTCTATATCCATGTAAAGCAAGGGACGGTGGCTGTATATTGAGTGGTGCTCTACCATAGCTTAGAGATTGACGTTATAATGAAATGAAACCAAGAATTCCCGGGCGACTATATATGATAAAGAGTAATCTTTGTTCGTAGCACTTTATAATATCACAGGCAATCCCATTAATTAACAAAAACGTTGATTGGCCGCGGAGAAACCTCAGATACAGTGATTCCTAAAGAACATACAAATAAAAACTAGGTAGGGAACTATTTACAATCGAGCGCCACCATTCACCCCAAAATTGTATATACACCGCTAGAATAATATTTGGGTATCAGATAACGCTTTTACTCAGCAAGGTTGTTACCTGGTTACAGCTATTTTGGAAATGATTGTGCCTTTTCACAACCATGACATTTCTCGAGGACTGAAAAGCTAGTCCTCCATGATAATAGCTGGCGACTTAAGACTGGATTACGAGAGCGAGATCGAGTACGACTTTTCAATTCTTGTTCGCAGGCTCCACATTATTGCGTCAATGGTTTGAAATTCGAAAGTCGTATTCGTATAGTAGTCCAATCTAAAGGTCCC